>CANUEP010064747.1:0-15883 GCA_947857235.1 Jatropha podagrica | reverse complement strand
TTAATTAGGTTGTTTAGTGGTGATTTGTGGTAAAAGAAATGAAAGAAATGGAGGAGGAAGAAGGAGATGAAAATGGCGTGGAGAATGGGGAGGAAGAAGAAAGAGAATGTGTAGATAACTTAAGTGGCAAAGTCAAACTTTGCTTTCTCTTTTCATGTTAAATCAATGGCCAAGATCAAGTCTTAGGTAATATCATCTAATGGCTCTAAATATTTCTCAAACAATTCACTTCTAATTATTATTTAACTCTACAAATTAATTAAATTAACTTCTCAAAAATAATTTCTCATTTATCTCTTAATATACCACACTAGAAATATTATGCATTTAATACATAAACTCTCCAAAATTATTTATGAAATATTTCCTACCCGCCTAAATCATGCAAACATGCTCCAAAAATAGTAAAGAAAATATTAACTATGCACCGTAATTTTTCCGGACTAAAATAATACCAAGTCCCGGACCGATGGTACTATTCACAAACCGATAAATTACTATTACCGACACTAAAAGAAAATCAGTCTGTTACAAAAAAGAAATAGAAAGGTGGTAGTTGACTTTGAAGTGTCCAAGTCAAATTTTGCTACCTCTCATTTTATGTCAAATGGATGGCTAAGATTTAGTCCTAGGTATTCTCATCCAAGGGTCCAAAATGTTCACTAAATATTTCTCCATAATTTATTATTTAACTCCACATATTTATTAAATTAACCCTGTCAAAATAATTCTCCAATTTTCCTTAATAATACTACACGAAAAACACTATTTACTAATTACTTAAATTCTTCAAAAATATTCATGAAATATTTTTCACTCACCTAAATCATGCAAACATGCTCCAAAAATATTAAATAAAATATTAGACTCAAGTAGTAATTTTTCCTGACTGAAATAATACCAAGTCCTGGACCGGTGATATTATTCACGAACCCGTAAGTCACTATTTTAGAAATTGAAAAATGGGATGCTACACAGCAGTTGTTTGACACTTATTCATGGCTTTTATCAAGGCTTGGCAATGTATAAAGGAGGACTGAATCAACCCTCATATAGAGATATTAGCTTTGGTCTTCTTTAGCTACTCCAAGACTAAATTTTCAAGCTGTCGTCCAAACCTAGAATTGGGCATGTCCTTGGTTAAGGTGGCTGGATTGGGTAAAGCTTCAAGAGGAGGAGATGGGTATTGCTTCCTGCTCTGGATGATGGTGTTAATTTTCTCAAGTACGTTTGTCTGTAATTGGGTGGATCAAGAAGGCCAAGTCAAAATCTGGCTCTTGGTGGATCTATGGATATTATTCTAGTGCTGAGGGAGTGGATTGGGTCTAGGTCAAACAGGGAGTCTCTAACCACTCTCTACTGGGTCCTGGATCTTATGTCTCAAGGTTTTACAATCATCAGTCTTATATTAGGTCCCTAGTGGAAAGAGTAGAAGGAATTTTGGTTGTGGTGTTTTGGGGCAGGATTAGGTATGGGTCCAGGTTCTAAGGATTGTATCAACTTGTCATCCACAACCTTTTGGAAGATAAATGAGAGAGGAACCCCGAGATCTGTGAAGTTGCATCTGTCTATTTGTGCACAGATGCAACTGGTCTTGGTGAAGGATGGCATTGTCTTTAGTCGATGAGATTGACCACCTCTTCGTTCTTCTAAGGGACAAGAGGGACTACATGATAGCTGTTTTATGGCTTCTTACATCTAGAAAAAGAAGCTTGATCCTCTTTAATTTGGTTTGACTGGATCAAGTCCTCTGTTTTGGTGGCAGTAACAATGAGAGCCTAGAATATACTAAGTTCTCAAATAATTCTGATAAGAGGAGAGCCAAATCTTGACTATAATGTTAATCTATTCTTGTTTAGAGGGATGGTTAAGCATCTAGGCAGCCTAACCTCTTCATCTCGTAAGGAATGAAGAGAAAGATTCTCAAGCCCCTTGTTTGGTTGTCTCTAAGTCCCTTCTGGTAATGTCAACCTCCACATTATAGAGGTACTACTGGTTGAAGGCATTATAGATCTCATCCCACATCTTCTTCTTGGCATTGTCTAAGGCAATAAACTAGAGAAGAGAGGCGTTGATGAGAGATTGTTGGAACAATTGGGCCAGGACCTCATTGCTTACACTAATATGAGTGAAGGCACCCATATACATTTTGAGATGAGTCTTAGGGAATTTGGTGCCATCAAACTTATCCATGGCAGGCAACCTGCCTCTAGGAAGACTAGAAGAGAGTCCACATCAATAAGATCTCCATACTTTTTTATGCTCTTAAGGAATTTCTCAAAGGAGTCCATTTTCTCCATCATTATTTTAATCTCTGAAGAGGCAAAATCATTCCCTGTCTGACTCGGGGTAGCAATGGCATTGGAAGTGTTACACCCACCGCCCAATCCTGGAGAACCAGACGGCATATGCCACATTCGATGCCGAAGCACCATCTTATCCTACTTAATAATCTAAACGATATATTAGAAGTGGTTAAGTTTTCATAGGAGGCGAGTAATATTTTTTTTTTAAATAAAGTTTAAGGAAATTTCTATGAAAAATTCACAAGAGTTTCCTCTAAAAATCGACTTGCCACATAAAGAAAACAAAGCACTTCCAATATTCATACCTCCAAACCCCAAAACTCCAAATCAGAACAACGAATCACGCAACACTTCTATATAATCATAACACTCATTTTATATTCTATCTTAACATAATGTCATCAATTCATGGAAATAATTGCTATTGATCATTCACTTCAAATTCTCATATAGATAAAACATTAAAAATAATCCCAAATCTCATTAACTTACAAATCAATATTTACAATCTCAATCTTTTCACAATTATACTATACATGCCATAATTTACATCCTAATACATGTTCTACCCAAAAATAAAATTTCATCTTTGATGTTTCGCCTTGGGTCTTCAAGTAGCACCCACCATTCACAACTTGCGTGTGATGAAATTCAACTCACTGAGTGGAAGACTCAGTGGTACTAAACAACTTAATAAATAAATAAAAGAGATTGCCTAAGCAACAAATTCATTACACAACTTAAACTTTCTTAAATCAAATACAAAATATCAAAAGTATACAAATCAATAAATATATTCTAAAAATCATAATTAAATTCATTCGTAAATATAAAATCATAGTTTGTCAAATATAAGGAATTTTCTATAAACACCATTATATTTCCATTTTCTCTTGTAATCAAACATGATTTATTCTTAATTAAGGGCTCATACGTATACTGAGAGAAATATAATCAGAATCGATTTCAGAGATATTAAAGACAGAGATGTGGCCTATGAAAGCACCACTAGAGACAGAGATATGGCCTGTGGAAGCATCACCAAAGTGTAATAAGAGCGTCCGCTTATCTAGAGAGGGCTAATAACCCTAGCTTATGATAATAGCTTATATCATAATAGAGAGGCATTAAAGCTGAGCATGCTCATCTTACAAAGTAAATCTCATCTTACCATATTTCAACCATGCATAGTAGATCCCAAATCAAAAACATTCTTTTATAAATAACCTTATTACTTATACATAAATCCTTTGAAAAATATCTCATAACTTAACATATTTCTCATAAAATTTCATAAGCTTACAACTTACAAAAATTATCACATTCTCTTTTTTATTCATACTTAATAAATTCAAATGGAAATATTCAAAATATATATATACTTAATATAGTATAAAAGTACTTAAATTGAGAAATTTCCAACATTTTCATAAACTTGACCTTTGCTGGGTTTTCAGGGTATAACTGAAGTTTAGGTCTCCAAATTGTGTAAAATTTAATTCTTTAGAAAGCTAAGACAAAATTCTACAAATGTAATGAAGTGAACACAGTCCAGATCAACCTCTACGATACTAAAAATAAGCTAAGAACATAGACCAATAGCCTAATCCTGATTTAACACATCCAACTCCATATTTATTTAATTCCTACTTATCTGAGCACTCAATTTTGATAAATCCATATCTAGTGATTTTTTAAGATATATAGAAACAAATTTCATGAAGGGCTCAAAACCTAATTTTATCATATTTGGGGTCAAAGATAAGCAACAATTCAGACATACTAGTGGGCTGCCATGACAGAATTAGTTTTGGTAACAAAATCATAGATTGAGCTATAAGTATTCAAAAATTGCACACAAGAGGATGATTTAGAAAGATAAGAAGTAGAACTACAACTTTTATGAAGAACACAAGATATTATCTTGCCAATTTAGTGGCCAAAAGGGACAATCAATTTGGATATACAGGTGAGACACCATAATAGAACCAGTTTTGGTATTTAAATCATAAGTTCAGCTACAAGTATTGGAATAGAACATAAGAGGATATTTTGGAAAGTTGAGAAATAGAGCTACAACTTTCATGAAGAAGTAAAAAACAAATGGAAATTATAAAGGGGTCCAAAAATGACTTCTAATTCCACCTAAGAACACCTCTAATATCATAATTCATCTATTTAACCAAAACATACAAAATTCCCAAAATTCATTCAAAAACCTAAAAATTGAAAACTTAAAGAAATAAAAGGGGAAAGAGAATATTATTGCACTAACCTTTAAATGAAGCTTTAAGAAGCTTAGAATCTCTGCTCCTTGGCCTTCTCCTTGCCTTTGGAGGATGGTTCTCCAACTTCTTCAAGGTAGGAGAAATACACATAAAAATCAAAATTAATCAAAGAGATGAATGGATCATGATTTAATGAATCAATTACATGCCTAATCCTTGAATTCTACTCATTAATTCACAAAAATTAAAATTTTACAACTCACTTGCTTCAATGGCAACTTCAAGTTCCAAGCTTAGAAACTCTAAATTCCAACTCCTTTTGCTTAGTTGTTAAGATTTGATTATTAATCAAGGCTTAATTGGGTTATTTGGGTGAGGTAGAGAAATGAGAGAAAATGGAGGAAGAAGAAGAAGAAGAGGAAGAAGAAGAAGAAGAAGAAGAAGAAGAAGAAGAAGAAGAAGAAGAAGAAGTGGCGTGGAAGAGGATGAAGAAGAAAAAGACAGTGTTGATGAGTAATAAAATCAAGTCAAGGTATTTTCAGTCAATGGCTCTAAATATTCCTCAATTATTCCTGAACATACTACACTAAAAATTACTATTCATTAAATACCTTAATTGTCCAAAAATATTCATGAAATATTTTCTACCCACCTAAATCATGCAAACATGCTCCAAAAATATTAAATAAAATATTAGACACACCTAGTAATTTTTTCAGACTGAAATAATACCAAGTCCTAGACTAATGGTACTATTCACAGATCGGTAAATCACTATTACCAACACTGAAAAAGACACTAAATAAATGAACAATTACAGGAAATAGCCCTTATCTAAGCAATTGACCCTCGGGCAATCTAATCGCTATTGGGTGGAATGATATGCTATTCATTAGATCCCCCAGCCTAGATCAGCAGAGGAGCGTTGCCATTCTGACCAGTAGTTATTAAGGTTCTAACTTCCCCTAAGATAGTCTGTCTCTAAGTAGTGATGGTATTCTAGAGGGAGTTATTCTGTTCTATCAACATTGTCCGAAGGTGGGTTTCCTATTCCCATAGCATTTCTTCCATCAGTGCTCTAAATTAGTAGGTAAACTAACCATCATTGTTGTTCTTTAGTAGAAGTAAAGAAAAGAATGGTATCAGCATACATCTGTTGGTTACGTTCTCAAAAACATATACCCTTGAGGTTTATTGACTTAGGTCACTGTTTGAGGCTTTAGATAACCTAAGGTGCCTAGGTTAGGTTTGAGGCTTTGCATAAGAGGAAGCAATGCATAAGTCAAGATTTGATGGCATGAATTGGGCATTGCCCTAGTTAAGAAAGCAGGGGTGCTTAGGTCTATTTTAAGGCTTTTTGGTAGCTCAGGTCAAAGGTTGAGGCTTTGGATTAATAAAGGGTGCTCAGTTCAAATTTGAGGCTTTTGATTATTAGAAGGGTGCTCATCTTAGATTTGGGGCTTTTGGTTAGCAGGAAAAAATGCGCGAGGTAAGATTTGATTACATGTCTCAGGCATTGCCCCCAGTTTGGGCAATGGAAGTGCTTAGGTTTGATTTAAAGCTTTGGTACTTTAAGGTGCTCAGTTTAGGTTTGAGACTTTTGGATAATAAAGGGTGCTCAGGTCTGATTTGAGCTTTTTGGTTAAGAGGAAGCAATGCATAAGCCAAGATTTGATGGCATGACTTAGGCATTAACCCCAGTTTAGGGAATGGAAGTGCTTAGGTCTGATTTTATAGCTTTGGTAATATGGGGGTGCTCAGGTTGAGTTTTAGGCTTTTGAATAATAAAGGGTGCTTAAGTCAAATTTTGAGGCTTTTGGTTAGGAGGAAGCAATGCACGAGCCAAGATTTGATGGCATGACTTGAGCATTTACCATAGTTTGGGACATGGAAGTGCTTAGGTTTGATTTGAAGGTTTTGGTAATCTAGGGTGTTGAGGTTGGGTTTTAGGTTTTTTATTAATAAAGGGTAACTAGGTCAAATTTTAGGATTTTGGTTAGGAGGAAGAAATGCATGAGCCAAGAATTGATGACATGACACGGGCATTACCCCCAGTTTAAGGAATGGAAGTGCCTAGGTCTGATTTAAGACTTTGGTAATCTAGAGTTTCTTAAGTTGATTTTGAGGCTTTGGTCAGGGATTGGTATTTACATTGACCACTAGATGGTGTTTGGTTAACCACTAATTGGTGTTTAGGTTAAACGTGGATGGTGCTTGGGTACCACTGGATGGTGTTTGGCACCATTGGATGGTGTTTGGATTTGACCAATGGATTGGTGCTAAATTACCGATGAACGGTGTTTGGTTACCACTGGTTGATGTTAGGTTACCACAGGATTGGTGCCTAGGTTAGCACTGGATGGTGTTTGGTTGACCACTGGATTGGTGCTTGGTTTGACCATTGGTTGGTGCTTAGGTTACCACTAGATTGGTGTTTATTTTGACCACTGGTTGGTGTTTGGATTACCACTAGTTGGTGTTTGACTTTTGGTCCATGTCATGTAATGTGTTAGTACATAAATGTTATGTGAAAATGGTTTCATGATATAGGGTGCATATAATCTTAGGAATGATTGGTATGCTAAACCCTTTACCATACTATAAAGGACAGAGGTGTGCTAGATGAGTGAGCAACTTTCTCGATCCGAGACAGCTCTAAGGGAGATTGCCTCTAAGTAATAATAGCAACTCAATTTCCTTAACTTTAACGACAAGAAAGGATCTCGAATGATGTATCTAAATTTATGTAAAGTGACTTTCAATTTAGACTCAAACTGGAGATCCAAAGCCTACTCGGTAATCCTCTCATTACATTTTTTACTTAGAAAGAAAAAAAAAATTTAAAGTCCCTAGTAGAGTCGTTAGCCTATGAGCGCCCTCCCGAGCGCCGTGGGAAAAATCCAAAGAATGGATCTGACTAGACAGTCCCATTGATTGGTTCATCACGAAAAGAAACTGGGAGAAACCCAGCTATGGTTCCTTTGATCTATTAATTATTCTAATTTGTTTTATTAATTAATCTCACTATGAATTTATCAGTTTTATGGCTCTGTTTAGCACTTAAGTGATGTCGGGTTGGCTCTTTGGGGCGCTTTGACTGTGTGTGGTGTGTTAGAGTCACCACCTTAATTTATTTTTATTTTCAAGGAAAATATGATGTAAAAACTCTGTGATTGACTCATTTGTCTTCCATAATGGATAAAATGCACATGCCTCAAATCTTTGGGTTCAAGAACTAGGTTTTCAACTTCATTGCGTATTGGATCAAAAGTTTGGGTCTAATTGAAAATCAAAAGTGGTGTTTTGCATGAATGTTAGTTTCTTGATGCATGAACATACTAATAGTACATGGCAATATCTGAAATAAAGCGCATTCAAAGCATAAATAATTAAAAGAGTGTGTAATTCAGAGGGGAGCCCGACTCTAGCCTCATTTATCGGGGATTCTTGATTGTCCAACAGATTCCCCTAAGTCTTGACCGTCATTTTGGTTGAGGGCTTGCTACCTAGGCTGAAATCCATAGGTATGCCTTCGTACCTCATTTGTTTGAGGATCAGGGCACATGAAGTTCTACCATCGATCAGGATGGTAGGGTTTTAAGGATGCCACTCTCAAATTGGGCTTATAGGTATGCTGGCTGATTCCAAGCGTAGTTTGAAAACTAGTTTTGTGGTTTTGGTGGATGGACTGGGCTTAGTTTGCTAGATGTATCGGGCTTGATGATTGATAAGCTGCTGGACGAACCAGGCTTTTAAATTGGCAAAGTCTAAATTTAAGGAATTATACTCTCGTACTTATGACGCATCTAGATCGGAAGGTCAACTAACTAATCGCTAGATTAGTTAGTAATGAATCAATAACTAGTAGCTTTGGCTTAAGGAAGGTCAAAGTATGATTGAAAGTCAAAAGGATCAACTTTTGAGAGTCAAGTCGGGCTTTAACTTAACTAAGTAAGAAGGGCAAGGTCGGATTTTATGGTTGTAGAATTGTAAAAGTGCGAGTGAGAGTCATTGATGCTTGAGAAGCACTCAATCAAGCAACAAGAAGAGCCTGAAATGAAGGGGAGAGTGCTATATTTACACGCAAGGAGGTGGCTGAGCCGAGCCTGATCAGTGCTGGCCACCTTCAAATCAGCGTGGATGACCTTTTAATCAACGCCTGACAGGAGTCCCACGCACAAGTTTGATCAGCATCGCCACTAGGGTGACCAGCATCGCCGCTAGCTGATTACCAAAATGCCCATGTCCTTTGATTTTATAGTTATTACGCTTTCAAGAGTCTGTTCAAGGTCCAAATGACGATCGAGCTGATTCTCATGCCATTAGAACCATAGCAAAATTTTCTAGAGCTTGATGCTAAAATCATGGTCAACAAAGACACCCTCATGCTGGGATAAAGTTATTGAAAGACAATTATTAGGCCCTGAGATTATTCAGCAGACAAAAGAAAAGGTTAAAGTGATTAAAGAAAGGTTGAAAGCAGTTACTAATAGACTAAAATCCTGTGTGGATTTGAAAAAAGGAGATATAGAATATAATGTGGGTGATAAAGCATTTCTCATGGTTTCTCCTTGGAAGTGAGTTATGAGATTTGGAAGAAAAGGAAAGTTGAGTCCTCATTTTAAGTACTTAAGAGAATTGGTCCATTGGCATATAGATTACCTTTACTTCCAGAGCTACACAAGATTTATAATATTTTTCATGTTTCTACACTATAAAGTTATAGATAAGATCCATCCCATATATTGCCTTTGAAATTGATCAAAATTAATCCTAATTTTACATATGATGAAGAACTAGTAGCTATCTTGGCCAGAGAAACTAAGCAACTCAAGAATAAAATGATGATAACCTTTAAAGGCTTAGTGATGATAACCTTTTTGCTATAAAATGAGATCGAGAGGTCCAATCATTCTAATCCTTGAATTGATGATTTGTGTTTAAGAAAAGTAATATGTTCGACCATTTTTTATTTTTTAAGGTGGTTTTCGAGGATTTTTTAGAATCACCTCGAGCTACCCAAGATGCATCCCAATGCGCCATCTTATTTTTTGTGCCACTTGTATTAATTTAGTTAAAAATAGGCACACCTTAATTCTATGGCTCACTAGTGGCACTTGCCACATCAGCCCTAGAAAAAGTAGCCTTACCTCCCCATTTGCTTGTAAAAAGGCCAAGGGTTTAAGAGATGGAGGGGTTTTATATTACTTGAGGGAAGCTCTACCATTTTGAAAATATAACTTTGACATTAAAGTTACACCTTGTGGTTGTAACCTAAAATCAAAAGCTTATCATTTCTTCTAAAAGAACATCCCCTGAATCTCGTGATCAAAGACCCACAAACACTTACCTTCTACTCAGAACAAAGATCACTGACCAAGTTTAAGAGCTTTTGGGTTTCTTAATCCATTTTCTTAAAAAGCTTTGATTTTTAATCAAAACCAGGTAACCTTGAGAGCCTTAACTCCTTTCCTCATCTTTTTAACCCTTTCGTGCGCTAAAAATGCATTCTTAGCATTGGTTATGAGGAAAACCATTTATCAATCATGTTCTTGTGACTGTGTCAGAAGTGGTGCATGCCACTAAGTAGTGGCTCCACACCACTACATATGGTGCACGCTACTAAGGCCAACCAAACATAATAGTAATTTTTTTCTAAGTTTTTTATCAGGGCAAGACTCGCATGCCACTTCCAATGGCACACAGGTCTTCATTTTAGAATCTAGAATCTTGATTTCAATAACATAGCTTTGATTCTAGATTCATCTGAGTTTACCACAAAGCCAAACTTGCTTAGGTAGCGAATAAAACACATATTTGACCTTAATAATCAAATAAGAAATAAGAAATTGATGGTGATAGTCACATTTGTTCATCACCCATGATGAACATCACAGTCTTCACCTTAAATCTTGTTTAAACCATTTAATAATGCCTTTTAATTGGCTGTCTTTACTGTAATGCACATTAAATTTCTGTCATTTACATTTTTAAGCATTTTGCACTGAATCAACTTATAAAGCAATAGGTTGCTCCTTTGATGGTCTAGCAATCTTTTCAAAGGTTACGTCCTAAGCTAAGAACCCATTGGTGCTTACAATAGATGTATAGACAACGTTTTAAATATTTTTTGTTTTTGGTATTCATACAAAAATATGAGATACCTGACTAAATTCTTTATAACGAAATCAATTTTTGTCAAATAAAGTGTTGATATTGTGACAAAATGAAATTAGTTGTCATACGCATGGATTATCTTTTGAATTAGATTTTAATTTATTTTCATTTAATAATTGGTTGTTGATTGACTAAGTTTGAATCCTATTTCATTATTATTTTTTTTATTTTAGGGTTGTTTGTGCTTCATTATGTTTTTTCACTAAGTGCGAACTTAGTCATTAATAATTGTTTTGATTAAATACCAAGTTATTAAAATATTATTTAAAATGCATGTTTATGTAGTTGACACTTGTCTATCAGAATAAATGATTTAGGTTATTTTACACAATTAAAGGAAAGAATGATATATACAATTATTGCCTCAGCAGTCAGTGTAACTGAGCTCGCTCCCAAAGTTTTGCTAAATTTGGAGATCATTTTCATATTTTTTGTATTATTTTTATGTATTTTTATCTTCCTTAAACTTTTTTTTTTTTGTTGTATTTTCATATTTTTTGGAAACATCACATGAAAAATTAATTTGTTACATTAAACATATTTTCTGTAGTTGTTTTATTTTTGTATATTATAGAAAAATCGAAAAATTTTCTAATATAATTTATTTACTACTACATTTATATTAGTTTAGTAGTATGAAAAAAACTTACTTATGGTTGCAGAGTGAAATGCAGAGTCGTTATCAACATTATTCTTAATTCCAGTAATTATCATCCATCCCCTCGCGACACCCAAAAACATAATATTTGTTTTCGAACTTGGTACCTCCATTATTTTTCTAGTAACTCCTACTTTAATCTTCATAATATATATTGATGTAACTCCTAATGGTGCTTTATTTACTATATCCATAACTATCATGTAAATTACACTCCTGTCAGTTGACACAATCACATTAGAGTTAATTCATCAGCTTAAAAAATTACATTAGAGTTAATTCATCAATGGACATGACTACATTAGGAGAGTTAATCTTCTACCCTATAGTATCCCACGGTCCCTTGTTGATATCCATTTAGGCCTTATTACTCCATTTTCTTCCTCAAGCTTTCTTTCTAGTGATGAATGTTTTTCCTTATTATTGGCCATATACATGCAGGTCATGTGCTTAATCAAATCTCAGGCAATCATTGAGTCTATATTAACAATCATGGAAAAGAAAGTAACCAGAATGAAGTGAAAAAATAATGATTTTCATGGTAGTAGTCGTATGTATTTCAAAAAATAATGAAAGAAGGTGTAAAATATCACAATCTTTGAAATAATCTTTTCTCATTTGAAGGAGAAAAAAAAGTAACAATAATCTTTGAATATCTCTCATACCTAAATATTTTTTTAAGGAGAAAAAGAATTAAGGATTAGATTAGTATTTCAAACTATAATGGTCAACAACGTTAAAAAACAACATGCCAGAAGTTGAGATTTTTAGCACACTTATAATATAGGAAAATTTATTATTTTCATGATGCATTAAATATTCATTTATAATAAATTAATTAAGCGAATCCAAATAATCAATGGCTAATTTGATTTTACCAAGAAATGCATACTAAATAAAATGCAAGAAATGGTAAGTTACACGATATATTCTTTAAAAGTATTAATATTTTCATGCAGTGAAATATTCTAATTATTTTGGATGTAAATGCTACTTTTTTTTTTCCTTCAGTAATTACCACAATGTAGTCACAGACTTATTACAATAAAATTAGTTATATAATAATTTGTAGACAAGATCATTGTGATTATATAATAACTTATTATGAAAAAATTACTTATTATAATAAACATCATTTTTTGGTGTTTTTTTTGTGTGTATATTATATATAAGTCAAAAAAATTTCTAATCAAATTACTACTACATTTATATTAGTTTGGTAGTAAAAATACTTGTCTACAGTTACACAGTGGAGTGTGGAGTCATTATTAACGTTATTTTTATTTTCGGTGATTATGGCTCGTTCCCTCCGGATGCCCAAAAACATAATATGATTTTTCAAACTTGGCAACTTCATTGTTTCTCTATAAAGCTCTGTTTTAATCTTCATAATATACCTTAATGTAACTCCTAAAGGTGCATTACTTATTGCATCCATAATTGTCATATAAGTTACACTCCCGTCAGCTGACACAATCACGTATTTATCAATACACAATGATTTTCATCATCCTAACTGTGAAACCAGTAAAATATGCAGAATAACTCAAATTTAATAAATAGTTCATACTAACATTTTAATACTGAAAATAATCATTGAATCTCTGCGAAGAAAGAAGCAGAGTCTTGAAAACCAACAGTACTTTTATTTCCTAAAAAATATTAATGGAAGGGGGGTGAGTTTCACTAAACTCAGTGATTAACAATAAATAATGCAAACTCACACATTTAGGCAGTATGCTTTCACAACATATATAAAATGTGCATATTTCACAAGCACGTGTCACACATCAGCACTTTCAAATAAATCACATTCAGATATTCACAACATGTGAAAATTGGTCAGTGACGTCACAAATCTACCTATTGGCCCCCAATCAATTTCCATTATAATAATATATATATATATATATATATATATATATATCGGGGAGCCAATCTCCCATAATTGGCCCACTGACCCACAGTGACACACGTCGTCCCAATTTCCACCCAAATACAAAGCACATTATTTTCACATCGCAATTATTCACTAACTATAATCAATACAATATATGCAACATATGAATGTAATCAAGGGAGGAAATTATATAGATTTATAAAATCGAAATATTATTTATCAAATATTGAGATTATAGAACTGAAATATTATATTTGAAAAATGAATATCAATATAACAATAGAAATAGAGAATGATTCATGATTATTTTAAATGATATAAAGAGTATATGATATGCATATGAAATGCATGTATGCAAGATGGTGTGCATCATTTATTATTACTCACAGTGATAGTAGAATATTTCAATTCTACTTTAGGTTCGAACTTGAAGGAGCAGTAGAGAAACTCGGTCAATCTAGAAAACACATATAATAAAGAGAGATATAATTAGACAATAAATCCCTTAACTAAGAAATTTTAAGAATTAATTTAAGAAACTCATTATTTATTTCTATTCAGTTTAAATCTAATTTCTATTTTATTTATAGTAGCTTCCCTCAAAATATAACTATCCATTTATATTTCAATATAAATTAGCTTTCTAAAATAATAACTCAGTATATTAAATAACTATTTCTTATACAATTTGTTCATGGATAATTAATTATCCAAATATCCAACCATTAAAATGATGACTTATAATAAACCTTCAATTTAATAACTTATAATGCAATACCAATATAATTCACTTAATAGAAACTTAATTCACAATAATTATTACTTACCAGAAAATAATTTATCCTCAGTCTCCAAATATCCTTCAATCATTTAATTTATTTTATCTTATTTAATTCTTAATAATCATAAAATGTATTCCTATATTTTAACAACTCAATTCTTTAACTCTAATGCCCTCAAAAATATATTCATACTCCTAATGATAAACTAACACCGACAATAATAATAATTTCTTAGTAACATCATTTATTTAACTCACCACATATATTTAATCAATTCTACCAAATATTTATCCTTATATTAATTACCATTGAAATATTGGCTATAATTTATTTTTCATTTAGTCAAACTTCAATAACCAATCTAATTTCAAAATTATTATACTTAAATCAATTTTATTAATTCTAACTTTTTAACCATTAATTTTATTTCTGTAGAATACACCAACGCATATATTTAAATCAACTAATTATCCATTAATAATAATGCCAACTAATTAAAATCATCAAATATAATTTGTTAGAAATTTTACCTAATATTTATTTTCAACCCAAATTTATCTCCAATTCAATATTTCGTATAATAATACTCATTTCACCAAATTTTCAAATTAACACCCCAAAATATTTTAATTATCTAAAAACCTTAAATAATGACCATTAACTCTTAATTAACTAATTTATATCCTTTAAACTCGGTTTATCAAAAATTCGTATCAATCTAATCTAATTTATAATTGATCAAATTCTCAAAATACCATAATATTCCCATATAATATTTTCAACTTTATCAATAAAATCCATTTTTCACAATAATTCATTTTTAATCAATCAAATAATTAGTTCTATTCTTCAGTATACTCCATTTATTAAAAATCCTTCAAATATACTATTAATCCTTAATAAAGTAATTTTCATAATTTTGTAATCTTAATACTAACTAATTAATTTACCAACTCTCAAAATCAATTAAAATCCTATAATTACTCTTTAATTATCCAAATCATCAATTAATTTATTTTATCCAATTTCTTCAATTAATCAGTCAACCACATAACTAATTAATCAAACAAAAATACCAAAATCAATAATTAATATTCTATAATCAAATTAATTCCCACAAACAGTATTATTCTAAACCAAATTAATAATTCTCAACCTATATCTCAACAATCAATAAACCACCAAAATTCTAACAATATACTTATAATCAATTAATCAAAATTCACAATATTACTAACAATAAAATTCAACCAAATAATAATTCAAAATCCTATAATTACTCAATTATCACAAATACTTAATTTAGCCGATCAATCAACTAAAAATACTAAAATTATCCCCAAATAAAAAAATTCACCAATATATAATATCAACAAAATAATTAATCAACCACACCATCAATAATATTAATCAACCAAAATACTAAAAATTACTGCTAACTAACTAATTACTCAAATTTACTAATTAATAAAAAATTATGGAATAAATAAATTCAGTACCCAATTATATTATCACAGTCCCAATAATCAAGAATTGGTGACTGAGTTGCAGGGCCACTGTGAACGGTGGCACTGAGCTCGCTGTGGTCGAGCAAGAGGTGAGAGGAGGAGGAGACGGTGGCGCAACCGTTCGCAGCAGCTGGACCGGTGGCCTGGTGCATCTGGTTTGCTGGGAACGGCGCGAAGGACTGCTGCTGCCAGCTGGGTCGAGCGCGCGAGGAGTAGCGGTGGCTGGAGGCGGCGCGACGTGAGGAGGTTCGCTGGGATGGTGGCGCGGCGCGGAGAAGAGGGCTGCAGCAGCTGTGGTGGCCGGACTTCACGCAAGAGAGAGAG
>CANUEP010064681.1:0-20691 GCA_947857235.1 Jatropha podagrica | reverse complement strand
TTTTTGTTTTGTCTTTTTTTTTTTTTTTTTTTTTTTTTTTTTTTTTTTTTTTTTTTTTTTTTTTTTTTTTTTTTTTTTTTTTTTTTTTTTTTTTTTTTTTGTTTTTTTTTTTTTTTTTTTTTTTTTTTTTTTTTTTCGGGGGGGGGGTGTGTGGTTCAGTTTCAAGTCCTCCCCTCCACTATTACAGTGGGAGTTTTCAATGATTTGAGAAGACTTATTAATAGGTAGAGCAACTCCCCTGTAGCATAGCTCATAATAATTTGTTTTGGTCCATTTAAACCTCCCATGATAAAAAGAAGAATTAAACTTTGGTGTGTTCAGAAAACAGCAGTTAACTCTTTTAATTTTTGGTTGAAACATGATACTACTTTAGATACCGAAAATGCAGAATGAATAGCAAACTGCCAGTTCAGAGCACCCAGATTTACAGGGATTGGTGCAGCAGGAAGTTCATGGACATCAAGCCTCTTGGTTAGCAATAAAAACTACTCTAAAATGAATTTCCATTACACATCTGTTCTGCATAAATATACCTAATGCAGAAGGTGGTTTTGAGAATATTATTTTCTGGTCAACAGCAAGTAATTCCATCCTCTGGAAAATCATATCTGCAGATTAATATTTTCTCATGATCTTAGACTTCTTTCAACAATTGGTATATGAACATCATGATCAATTTAGTGCAAATAGGACTGTCGTACAGAAGGTGTTTTCAATCCTATCCAAGTCATTATTATGTGTAGGGGGTGTTGGCTCGGTTTGGTTCAGTTTGAGGCTTCATCCAAAGCCGACCTACGATGGCAGCTGATAAAAAATTCAAATCAAACCAAACCATGAAAGGTACTCAAACTGAACCAAACCATAATTTAAGTGGATAGCAATTCAATAGAAGCAAATTGAATTAATAAGGTTCAGTACATAAGAATTTATGGGTGATCCCTGGGCTAAGGTAAGGTCAATGACTACTTCCTGTTGAGTATAAATTGGAGCCTTGATTCCTCTAAAAGCTACCATAAATAAAGCACCAATAAAATCCTAACAGAGTGCACTATACCTAGCAAGTTAACCACTCCAAATGGAGGAGTTCCGAGCAAGGCTGAGAGAAAAGTTAGGTCTCACTATCCGATGAAGCAATATGAGCTTGTGTCACCAGCTCAGACACACTTTTTTATCAATGCCAAAGGTGTCGTGGTTTCCCAACAAGCTTTTAATTCCAAGGAACTATGGTTTGAACTAAGAATAAATATTCTAACTTCTGCTATCAAGTACAACTGACAGAAAGGGAATGATCAATACATGTAGTTAGCTGGGGCTTATATTGGAAATAAAAAAATTATTGAAGTGCTTTATATTTACAAAGAAATTTTTTCTCTATGCTTCCATAGTTGGAATATACAGGCATTATATGGACTTGAATTTGCATCAAATACTAACGATCTAAGCTTTTGTCAATTAAATTCACCAAACTATTGGTATGTGTGGACCGCAAAAGATATAATATTGTCTACTACATAATTAACCAGCACGACATTTCTGGTTCACAGGAACAAAAGGAATATATATAAAAATGTTAAGAATTACATAGCATAATTAGATTTTCCCTTTAATTACAGAGAAGATTCAAACAAACAACATAATGTCTATCAAAACTCGCACCAAATAATTAAGGAAAAACCATCAGAACAAGCATAGAACACACCTGTAACCTCTTCTCCTTTTTCCGTTCATTTCTCTTTACTGATTTTGACTTAGGTTTTGTATCCAGAACTGGATCATAACCCGGAGGCATTACCTGAGATTGCATCTCCTTTTTCCACTGCAAAGCAAAAAGGGCAATGATACCATATCATTTGTCTTTAACTTTTGCCGAAGAGAAACCATGCCAACCTAATTGAAAATTATGGCTCACTGTAGTTTAAATGCTACATTCATTTCTCTGTTTCGTAAGAGTAGTGAAGCAATACAAATAGAGGTTAAAGCCTTTACTCTGCTGGTCAAGAGTGCTTTGCGGTTGTTTTTGGGAGGATGTTCCATAAATTGTTAAGCAAATACTTGTATTCCACAATATTAAAACCAAACAAAACACTATATTTGGCCATTCCATTTCTCTCAAACACTTGATAGGTCAAAGAGAGCAAAAATTTATAAAGATTTCAGCTTTCTTCTTCAATTTCCCTCCAATTCCTAAACAAAGAAATGCAAAATCAAACCTACACCCCCCCACATTAATCAAACAACAAGAAAACTTAAAGCATTACATACACAAACATAGGGATTCACATAGCTTTAGACAATACATACCAGGGCACCTTTAGATTGATAGATGGCGACTTCGTCTTGGGGAATGTAACCAGCACGAATCCGAATGGGTTTACGGAGGGTGCCGTCCGGTCTTCGAGTCGGGGCAACTAATCTCTCTCCTTCTTTTAGGGTTTTGCTTAACTCTGCCAGTTGTTTGAGCTGCTCTTCTTCTCTTCCACCTCCTCCGCCGTGATTAGTGCTGGCCATTGATTAATCAATAGTTTGCTTATCTTAGAAATGAAATTTGGCTGATTGATCGATCGATCAACCGATCGATTTTTTGTATTTCAGTTCACTCAACTCTGCTGCTGCTGTAGCTCCGCTACAGATTGCCGCAATTCAAGAAATTGAAATCGTACTTGTATTATATGGTATTTTACTGGAAAGGGGAAAAATTTTAATTTTTTGCTGTTTTTCTTGTTTTTTTAAAAAATAAAAAAAAAAAATTAGTTCTGATTTCGAAGATCGAATCCCTCTATTTAGCAAACGATCTGTCGTTTCATACCTCGTCGTTAATGCTAATGGCGTTTAACAACGGAAAGCTTTCCTCCCTGTACTCCACCTTTCTAGGAAAAAGTTTCTCTCATACTGGAAACGAGCGAACGACATCCTATTCGACCCAATTTCAGAAGGAAAATTTCCCTATTAACTATAGTCAAAACTACTAGACATTCATGAATGATTGACGTTTCGAATAAACCTATAAGCATCATCTAAACTAAAACAAAATTATTTTTCTTCAAAAATAGATGGACAAGATCAATGTAGTTTATTTGAAAATATTTGAATTTTTGAAAGCTTAATAGTTTGGATTTACCGTTCATGTTCCATTTGAAATTTTTCAATGAAAATTATTAGTGTTGCCAAAAGATTTTAATCGGGCAATAAAAGTTCCTTTTTTAATTTATAACACATTCACTTAAAAAGGAAAGAAAAAAACCTATGATATGTGATAATTTATGAAATAGATAGTCTATTTAAGTGGAAACTACAATTAACACTAACATAATGTTAGATAGATACAAGTTTACTCAAGCTCATTTGAGGTTCATTCAATGAGCTTGATCTCATTAGATGAGTTAGCTTGCGAGCTAATATTATTAAATTGAATCGAGCTCACAAGTTAATTTAATAAATCAAAATCAATTAAATTTAAAACGACAAAAGTACTACAAACCACTAATGAAAGATACAAATGCATGCCCCAACCAAGGCATTAAAGATTCAAGGTGTTCAACCATTTCCTTAATTTTTTTTTTTATGACAGTATTTATCCACTGATATACTTACAGAAAGATGATCATACAACAAAATCAGGTGGTATATTCACTGATCAAATTAGCAGATTCACATGATGTCAAAATTTTAAACCTCTGCAGGCCATGTGGAAGATTCTATAAAATATCATCTCTGAGCTCAAATTGACAGGATTTGTTTAGCACTGCTAAACGAGGTCTCTGAAAGAATATGTTCAACAGTAATTATTCTCTTTTATCCTCTTCTGTCTCATACTCTTCATCAAAAACCTCTTTATTCCCACCATTCTTCTCTTTCTTTTCAACTAAACTTATATCACCATCTGATTTTCCTCTTGTTAGAGATTGCGTTTCTTCATCATCCGATTCTTCTCCCGCTTCTTCTGAGTAGGCATATCTATGAAGGTTGAATGATAAAGTTTGCATCAAAAGAAGCCTAGAGGATGTAAAATATGGCAAAAGATTCTTTGTTACTATACCGTTGTGCACTTTGAGAAGGAGCCCAAAGATAGCAAATAACACAGAGCAAAGCCAATGCAAGAATGTCCCAGAAAGCAGTGATAATCCAAGCACTTTGCCACCTTTCATTAAATGGATCTGTTGCTTTGAAGTAAACCTGTAAGAAAGCAAATCAGATTCGTAACAACCTGAGCATTCAACGTAAAGACTAGAAGAGAAAATTACATGCACACTGTTTACAAGAAACAATACTTATGCAGGAGAAAGAAGTTTTCCTCCTAAAAGGAAGCAATAGAGATCAATGGCAAATAAAAAATAAAACTTTGCATTAGAAGCAGGATAATTTTTAACATTCTCCTTCCACATTGTGAAGAAGAAAAGTACTTGGGTGAAAGATATCAACATCTAATTGAAGATAATAGCTTGTTCAATATCTAACAATTTCCATGATGGCCAGTGATCTGCAAGGTCAACTAGTCTAATGTAAACTCAATCTGCATATGAAATCTTATGAAGTTCTTTGTATAAACATTCAATAGGAAAAGAATGTATAACACATGTTTCGACTCTTCCCAGAATAAATTTGAAAGCCACAAGTATTTGATGCTATTATATGAAACAGAAAATACAAAGAAAAGGTATGCCATTATCTTTTTACTGCTATAATTTCTGAAAGGAAGAAGATAATAAAAGCAATATAATGAATTTTTATAGAAGTCAATGTACTCTTATTCACAGATAATACCTCATATGTAATCCAAGCAACAGAAGCTATCACCACTGCAGCTAGTGCATTTGAAAACTTCCTATAGATATCCAACTTAACAGAACTTCTTTTCACCTGCATCATGATAATTTTATTGTCCAAATTAAGACAGCACGGACTTAAAAAAATAACAAGATGAAAAGAAAGATAAGCACTTGTAAAAGCAACACATTAAGATTCCAAACAGAGATAATTTCAGCATTCAGCACCTGTAGCTGCTCCAATGTTCTTGAAAGAGATGTAAATATCCAGAGTATCAGAAATGCATCCAAGAATGCATCAGGAAGGACTAAAAACAATCTTGCTCTTCCTGATACATCATTAATACTCCCAACAAACTCAGTAATATCGAGCAACTCAGATGCCAAAAAATATGTAAACCCAATAAGAAGCACCTTTGAGGTAAGACCACCAAGAGTAGGCCGCACAACACCATAACCCATTGAAATTGAAAGTATAAGGAGGCGAGAGAGAGTTTTCCTAACTGCTGCAACTGTCACAACCCAGGTGGTAATTGCAATTGGCCTCACTCCTGTGCTGTTAAAATTTGCATATTCAGAATACCAAAGAATCATCTCAAACAATCCCAGGGCAATAACAGCCGTGATGCAATGCTGAAGTTGCAAAATGTCCCTCCAAAACCTCATGTACTGGGTGAACCAAATAACACTAAGCAAAAGATATGCAAGAGACATGAACACATAAAACTTCATTAAAGGGGCCATCCTACCAGGTAAATAACCATCAGGATTCTTCCAAACTGTCTTCCCACTCATTATTAGTCCCTTGAGTTGTGGATCACACGCGATAAAGAACAAGTTATACATTCCAGTCTTTGTGATGTTAACATACTGATCCCTAATGTTAGTATTTAAGTAGTTACCACTGAATTGAACATTCAAAACAATAGGCCAGTTAATGTCTGTTGCTGAAGGTATTCTAATGACTTCACCTTGCTTGCAACCTTCTAGCTTAGCAAGATCAGGTGTGCAACAAATCGATCTTTGTCCTCCATATGCAGAACCACCAATATTATTCCGGTCAGCTGCCTCAAAAATCACAACTTGTATCAATCCTGTACTATGTTCCGTCACTGAATGCTCCTCAGCTGCAGCCTTGGTCCTCCAAAAAGTGATATCCCTAAACCTAATCCAATTCAATTGTATATACATAATAAATCAAACTTTCAACAGAAATGCATAAATTCACAAGAAGAAAGGTTAAATACAAAAATGGACATAATCACAAAATCTTCCAAAAACGGGATATATTATCCACAAACCCTATTAGATCCATAATTGGCTAAAATATACTAAAATGACAACGAATTGATAGCTTCAAATCTTCTGCTTTAGATTCCTCAGCTTTCATGGCACCCCGAACTCGATTTGCAACCTCAGATCTCATGTTATAATCACCATTTCGATTAAAATTTGAACAAAATCTCATGCTTCTTTAAATCCAAAACTACACCAATTCACAGGAAATAATTCCACCTCAATTGAGGAATCTAATACATGTAGAAACATCAATGTAATGCAAAATCAGATCCGTTTGAAACACTTCCACTATAAAAGCTAAAAATCCATATTATCCCATTTAAATCACATATTTCTTATAAATTAAAATAATAACAAGAAGAAAATGATTGCTACCTGATATAAGAGCGGCCATTGGAGGCAGAAGCGTCCGAGGCAACAATGCCTTCGCTGCCACCAGCAAGAAGGTAAGCATTTCCAACTTCATTGAATTTCTCCTTGTCATAGATATGGATAGAGGCATCAGTGAGATTACTTTTTGAAAATAAGAATATGGAGAATGTGATAATGAGACAAAGATTGGGATAAGATCCGCAGCTGGATGCGAAATCCATGGAGAGAGAGTGTATGTGAGAGAAGGGGAAAAGGAGATCTTAGCGGCGAATTTGAGGGGGAGATCCTCAGATGCAGGCGTAGTGGTTGTGAGGAAGAGAGTGTAACGGAGAAGCAAAGATCACTGTCGGTAAGAATAGCGAAAATGTGGGTTTACGCGCCAACAAGGACGTACCGGTGGGCCTCGTAAGCTGTTAGAACGACATGTCGTTAAATTCCTCATGGACGAAATTAGCTTTTACTTGTCGAGGAGCTTTTCCGAACTTGCACGAGCGGCCGTTTGATTGAGCTCGTAAAATTTGTCCGTCGACGATGGGTTTTTTCAGTTCTTACAAAAGCTGAACAAACAGTCCTTTGTATATAAATCTATTTACATCTAAAAGATTAGACAACGATGGGTTTGATAGACAACGTTTTCAATTATCATGTAAAAGATTAGAATCGAAGCTTTTTCTCCCTCGTATTTTTAAGCTTTTCTTTTGCTTTTTTTACATCTTAGTAATTGAAAATTTATTTCAAATAAGAAATGGAACTACAAACCATAAATAAGAGACTTGAAAATGATTTTATCCTAATTTAATTTAAATGGAACATGTACTTCTATTCTGAAACATTGCCAATCAAACCCGCTATTGTATTACACCATATTCGTAACTTTAGCTGATTTGAGTACCTTCGTTTTTTTATTTCAATTTAAATTTTTTATAAAGCGCTGCGAGGCCTTTTTGGATTGTGATTGATGCTTGATTCTTAGTTCTATCTTCTATTAGAAACATTTCACCTCTGCTACATTACATGTTTGTACAAATCTTTCAAACCCAACCATAAGCACCCTTTAGGTGGTCATAGCCCTTACTGCAGGAAACTTTAATAACCTACTACATGTATAACAAATATCAAAAAAATATCAAAAAGCGACTAAAATCTACGAGTTTTAGTTTAAATAGCAATACATGCTGTGCACGTGGAAAGAGTTCTCTGATTCAGCCCCATTAAACGCACCTGCAAAAAGGGGAGAAGAGTCCTGACTGTGACTAAAGCCCAAGCCAGTTAGGCAATACTTAGTACTGGAATCTACGCACCGGTAGTTTATGAAAAACAAAAGAAAGAAAAAGAGTGACTCTGGACATATAACCAGAGTTTAAAGAAGAAAAATCCCACTAAAAATGAACCGAAAGGCCACGGTTGTGCAGATTTTTCACATCTAGTTCTGCACTCTATGCTGTGTAGAGCTTAAAATCCTGAAGCCCTCAATTGTGAACTACAATAACAGTTTGAAATTAATCTATTTGAGTCAGTCAAACAAACTAGTTAAAACTTATATGATAAACTTGGAAAAAGAATGAATGTAATTGCATCGATCAGATTGTTATACAAACAAATAGTTGCAAAAAAAGAAAAGCCTGAAATCTAGTATATCAATAAGAATACATCTATTCCAAACAAGAAAAATCACCCCTTAAGCCTGAAACTTCTACTGCCCCCCTCACAAGCAAGAACACCTAAATTTCATTGAAAACTTGAGAAAACCATAGTCTCATCTTGATACAGATAGATTCTAGTAACTATAGAACACAAAAGTCATCACATTCATCATGTATCAAGAAGATTAAAGCTTTTAAAAGAGAAAAGGCCACTTTAGATATCATTTCAGCAATCAGCTAATGAGCTTAACTCTACCAAGTTATCAAATAACTTCAGATCGAGCACGGGTTTGGATCTTTTATTAAACGAGATAAGCTGACCACGATACTGCTAATAAAGCTTAACATAGATACCATATACCAACTTGTGGTAAAATTCTAACAATTAAAAAACAGATAAGCTCTAAACGTTCGAGCAAAGGATCCTTCCCGAACATGTTGGATGACCAAGGAAACTTTGATTCAGTACCTCAACCTGGCTTTGTTTAGCATAGTTGGTTGCAATTATCATCAAGACATGTGGAATACATTCTCTTGAAACATATATATTAAGGGCAATTTAACATGATAAAATGTCAATTACAAAATATATACATTCCAGTAATTCTCAATGCAGTAATAACACAATGCGCATCCAAAAATCCAAAATGCAAGGAAAAATTAATAGATACATAAATCAATCATATTGAACACCAAATGATAAAAGTATCATCAATTCACTAGAAGAAATCTAAATTATAGAAATTTCTTGTACATTAAAGCTAAGAAAATGGCAAACTTAACATTTATTAAGAAGCATGTGAGGAATTAGATAGCCTAAGGCATTCGCTTTGGCACCTCCTTAAACACACATCATTCCAATTGGGAACTTGATGTTGATTAACACAAACAGTTCTTGCACAAGCATCAACACAGGCATCAAGCTGAGAAGCACCACAAACAGTAACACAAGAGTCAACAGTTGGGTCTTTTGATAAAGCACCAACCTTTTTTAACATTCTTTTTGAAGTGCATACTCTTTCACATACAAAAATTTCATCAGAGCTCTTTTCGCGACCTCTTACACTCTTTAGCCTTTGCTCTTCACCTCTTTTTTTCTTCATCCTCAACGCTTGCGCTGCAATTATTGCTGGTATTGCTGCTCCTAATACTGACCACCATGGATCCACCATAGCTGATTCAAACTTAAAATTAGATAAGAGTGTGATGATGATGATGATGGTGGCGGCGGAAATTAACAAGCCGTCGCGATTGAGATCGATCAGCGGTTGTTTCGTCCGAGGCTTTAGCGTAGGTGGGGTCTAGAGGGCTCAGAGAATGGAGTGCCGAGGGCGTAGTTGATTTTATAGCTTGATTTGGACGGTTGAGATTAAAATGTGATTTGTCGTTCCTTGACTGTGGGGCCTTTTTGCTTTAAAAAAAATGATTGCAAATTGTACGATCTGTCGTTGGACCACCGCCATAGGAATGTGAAACGTTCAACATGTTCCAAAATTGAACGATTGGTCGTTCAACTTGTTATATATAATTACAAAGAATTGTTTAAGGTTTGAATTAAATTATACTTTATCACTATTGTAAATAAGATTAATCCCTTAACTTTATACTTTTTGATAATTTGTTTTTATAATGGAAAACACTAACATTGAATCAAACATCATTATTTAAATCAGTTAAAAAATTTCAAATTGAGACGAAATTCAAATTAAACGGCTTTTAAAATGTCATATAAATCCACGCCCAAAACACCTAACATCATTGGTCTTAAATAAAGAAAGGATCTATCATCTGAAGCAAACTAAAAAAAAAAACCTAAATTTCAGTCCAAACTAAATTTAAATACCAAAGCTTGAGGTTTAATTGATCAATACTCATAGGTGGGATGGTCCCAACAATACAGGAACCTTAAATGCAACCTTATGGTGACAACTCTTCTTTTATGTCTATGAGTGACATTGACCCATCAGCAGCTGATTCCATTTTCTTAAGCTTATCCCTGCATCGATGGCACATTCCATTAATAACATTTTTTAGCGAAAAACAAACTCTTTATAAATTTTGCTGTGTTCGGCAACAGCTTTTTGAGTTTTAATTGGTCAAAACGCTGAACGCTGTTAAAAAAGTTATTCGGTAACATGATGTTTAGACTAATTTTTAGAAATTAAAATAGCTTTTTGTGAAAAGTTAACTCATATAACGTTTACCTTTTAGTGCTTCATGAACCCTATTCAAATATCTAACAGCTAAACGCCACTAAAATAACTAACAGCTATCAAAGTAACTAAATTTTGCCGAACAGACCTTTTAACTCAAAGTTTGATTTGATTTGTTTATTATATGATATCGATAGACAAATTTGAGCTCATTTTGTGAATCTTAATTTTTTTTTTTTTTTTCAAACTGACCTTTAGCAAGCAAACAAAGTTGTACTTACATGGAAGATTGTGTCTCAAGTAGCAATTCTTTGGAAGTAGTGTTGGGTTTAAGGAAGGTGCTTCCAAGACCTATTTCATTGCATGATACTTGCAGGTTATTTGCATTATAAATGAGGAGATCATCTTCATTTTCAGACAAGATGGAAGGCTTTTCATACTTCAAAATATTGCGAAGATCTCTTTGTAGTTTTTCAATAGGTCCAAGATTGCGATGAACCACATAAGACCTCTTTTTTGAAGGGATGCAAGACTTCCATGAGCTTTCCTGAATTAAACCTGCAAACCATAAATAATTATCATTTAATTAATAATTATAAGGAGTTTTTCCGATCGAAATCGCTATTAGAACCACCAATTCTAATCGACTTTTATTCCAAACTATAAGAAGCAACACGTGAAATTAGACTTCACCCTTAATTTTAGTTCGTTTTCAAATCAAAACTCATAAAATTGATTCAAATCGAACCAAATTGATAACCAATATAAGTAAAAAAAAAAAATTTAACCAAATTGAGCTTGGACAAATATGGAAATTTGGCTACTAACATTTTAAATTTTCAATTTCATTATAAATCAATTTAAAAATAAATGATTAAGTGTTTGATAAAATTATATAAAAGTAACTTTCATTTAGTTTAATTAATAGATATTTATGACTCAGATTTCCTAAATCCTACCCAATTAATATATAAGTTATGTTCGGCAAATTTAATTATTTTAATAGTTATCAACTATCCGACTACCCGACAGCTATTTTTTAAGTATTTCATCCAATATTTAAGCGATTAACATTTCATAATACATTTTTCAAAACTTTAAACACTAATGTAAACACCATATGCTACTAAACACGGTAAAAAGTTGTTACCGAATAGAATCATTAGACTGCAACTTACCTAGAATCTCACCTTCATCATCTGCTTCTAGCTCGTAGGAGCATGGGGGATATGACATTGCAGATTCTGAGCTAGATTTAGTGCCTGTAGAATCGCCAGAGCTAGTTGATGAATGGTAACTATCATTTGAGAACTCTTCTATTTTGATGTTTTCTTCCTTTGAAGCTATGCTTGAGTTAATTCTTGTTCTTTTAGCAATTGGTTGGCCTTGTGCATGCTTAGGTACATAATTTGCTAGAGTTCCCCTAATCCTGTATCTTGATCCACAGGCATTACACAACACTGGCTTCTCCGGTGGTCCATTTCTCCACAGTGGAGTGCCTGTCACAATGATTGGTAGTATAATAAATTATAGGCATTTGATAAATAAATAATAGATTTTTATAATATTATCTTTAAATGTCTAAAATTGATTTTGAAATGATTGAGGCATAATGGTTTAAAAGAAACACAACTGTTTCCCTTTTCACTTATAGATCAAGAAGAAGAGTGAAGAAAGCTTACTTTGAGTGCCACAATGGTGACAAGGTCCTTGTTTTCCCATATTGATGTTCTCCAAATCCAACTTCAAAAACTTCCAATTTCTCAAGCCAATGACCCTATAGAGAAATTAAAATAAAACTACAAGAAAACCAAAAGAAGAAAAACCTCAGACTATATATAACAAAACTTTTTTTTTCTTTTTTTCCTTATGAATTTTAATTCAATAAAAGAAATGAAAATGAAAATTTCTGAAAAGAGAAAAGTAGAATTTACCTTTCATATGTAATAGTTCTATCAAGTAGTGATGATTAAAAATTATCATGAGCCTTATCAAAATTGAGGTGTATGTTGTTTGAAGCTCAATCAAGAAGCAAGAAGTGTATTGGATACAGGAGGTGGGTTTTTGTTAATGGCAATAGCTAAAAATAGCTAAATTTATAAAGATGCCCTAAACTTTTTTTGTTTTTGATTTTTTGTACTCTGCGCATTCTATTTTGAAATTTAAATATATTAGTCCCAAAATAAGATTATGATTAGGTTTAGGATGAAAAATATTTTAGTCGGATCCATTAATTAGCTTTGGTAAAATTAACTCGAGCTCTTAAACGAAATGTGTTGAACTTATAATTTAATTAATCACTTTCTCTCTCTTCAAGCCCGCAAGTAACGTCACAACTATTTTCATCATATTTGTTCTACTATTCAAAAAGTAAACAGATTCAATGATTGTCAATTCATTATTTTCACGATCATTAATCTGTCTCAGTTGATTGATAACATGTTATGTTCCTATTAACGATGGATTGAAGATTTAGAGAAGCGACATAATGAGTGACAATAGGGTATCTATGAGGGAGAGAGAGGGTATGAATAGTCAACCTTTGGACAATCGATAACGAGAGAGAAGTCAAGATTGAAGAGAGAGAAAGTGACTGAGAGGTTGAAGAGAGAGAAAGAGGCTAAGTAAATTATGGGATTCAAAACGGTTCGTTTAAGGTTACGGGTTAAGTTTAACAAGTTTAATCAATGGACCAAACTAAATTTCTTTTTTTTAATTCCAAACCTAACCATAATATCACTTTGAAGTGCTATTTAAAATGAAGGATGCTTATAGTATAAAGATCAAAATAGAGTGATATCTATACAATAAATCGATAAATTGGAAGTATTTTTTGTAGATTTCGCTACCAAAAATTGGGATATGATTACACGTAATAAGATAAATAATTGAGTTTAATTTGATGGATTATGTGTAAATTATTCATTTCTAGTGGAGAAAATAGCAAACCAAGAAATGGTGGGTAGGTGTGGGAGAAAAAGATAAAGAAATGTAATTACAATTGATACCTAATAATGGAAATTTTACAAGCATATATTTGCTAACCAATTTCCAAAGGATTCTCCAATATACATGGCATGGACAACTCTTTCCAAATTTCTGAGTTGTTTAGACTTTAATAGCACTATGTGCATGAATGACAAGTTAGAAAGAAAATCTCCAATTATTTCAATTCATTTAATTTCTAATATGAACCTTTTTTTTAAAAAAAAATATTGGCCGCGAAAAACTAATCAAACCATCATTTGATTGACTCAGTATACTTATTATTTACCCTTTATTACTATTATATATTCCCTTTTCTTTTCTTTTCTTTCCTAAATCTCAAATATAAGATTAGAATTGCCTAACATGTTTCTACTAAATTTACATATTGATAAAACTAATTTAATTTTAATTATAACATTTTCTATTTATATTTAAATTGAGTAAACTAGAAAATTATATTATATATTAAATAAAGTATATAGTAAATAGAGTAAGAATATAATAATTTTAAAAATTTTAATTTTACTTATTGAAAAAATAAAGGTAATATTCAAATTTAAAAATTTTAAAATAAAAAATAAACGGACAAAGAACGACCACATGGATGTGAGTCGGCGTGTTGTAGGGTCAACTAAACAATAAATTAATGGACTCATGAAAGTGGTAATTGAAAAGTTTCTACTTTTTTTTCTTTTTAATTAATTTCATGTGCACGTAAGCTTGTAATCTATTATTTAAAATTTCGTTATTATATACATCTGAGATTGTGTCGTTGACATTTATGTGAAAAAATTATAATACATTAGACCTATTAATAGGGACTGATCGAAATTTAATTACAGTTAAAATTTTTCATATTCTTTGTAAATATATTTATTGGGATTCGATCCGTGACCTCTTCCTATTTGTCGAACCTGTATTGTCAAGTGAACCATATCTCATAAGTAAATATTTTATATTTTATATTATATATACACATGATAAATGCTTTAAACATTATAAAATAACTTAACAAATAACTAAATGCCTTAAGAACTGATTAAGGCCATAACAATTAATCCAAGAAAGGCACATATTTACTATGTTTGCTAATTAATTAACATTTACGAGTTATGAACATAAATTGGAAGGAAATAATATCATTTATGGATGAATAATAATTACTATATTATTCTAAATCACAAAAATCAATAGAATATATGGAAATTTAAAAATATTTCTTTTTTTAAAGAGTGACAGACTCCTATTTAAAGGACGTTCTCAAACATGATTTGAAGCACCAAATAGTTGAAGTTGAGAATTCAATGAGAAAAATGGTAGAGAGTAGTAGAAATTCATTTTTGCAGTTCTCTTTTCTTTTGTTTGTTATGATTCTTTCTTTTTATCTTGCTGAGGCCAATTTGGATGATAATGCTCATTCTTCGATTATGGGTATTACAGAGAAAAAACCCGCCTCATCGACTTTAAATTTTGGAATGCTACCTAAAGGTCCAGTTCCTCCGTCAGGAGGAGCTCCACCAATTACGAATCCTCCACCACCCTCAACCCAACACTTGAATTACAGAATATTACCTAAAGGTCCAGTTCCTCCGTCTGGAGGAGCTCCACCAATTACGAATCCGCCTCCACCCTCAACCCAACACTTGAATTACAGAATATTACCTAAAGGTCCAGTTCCTCCGTCTGGAGGAGCTCCACCAATTACGAATCCGCCGCCACCCTCAACCCAACACTTGAATTACAGAATATTACCTAAAGGTCAAGTTCCTCCGTCTGGAAGAGCTCCACCAATTACGAATCCGCCCCCACTCTCAACCCAATATTGAAATTTTAGAATATTGTCTAAAGGTGATGTTCGTCCATAGAACCACCTCCATTGTCAATCATTGACCTTTGTTTAGCCAACAAAGGTAGCTGCATTTTCATTACTGCAATAATATTTATAATTTATTCAATAATGTTATCTGAGTACCCATTGATAGTACTCTGCCGTAACCATTTATCTTAATTACAAATTTCGAATTGTTTTTTTTTTTCAATTTTTCTTTTTTATTTATTGTTACTTGCATTAATTCTTTTTTATGGTCAATCTCATATATATAAATAAAATGACTAGGCAAGACATATATACTAGTAATAAAACTCCTTTACACATTATAAAAAAAAATTCTCCAAAAAAAAAAATAAATTATGCATATATATATTCAGGCTTATGTCTGTTTCAAAAGTTCATAAATCTGATTAATTCTCAATCGCTCTTAGAGGAAAAGGAGTTGGCTCGAGAGAATTTACATTACAGATAATCGAAGTCATGGTGATCAATCCCGCAAGTATTCTTTACTACTGATTACGCCACTCAAATTTATTTGTAATTTGTTTATAAACATATATTTAGTTTTATAATGTTCCTCACTGATATAAGCAGAATCATTAATTTTTTTTAATTCGAGAAATTTTTAGATAGGTTAAGTCTACTACGTCAGCTGTAGACCTATCCACCTAGTGAAATAACATCACATTAGTAGCTTGATATTAATATAAAATAATAATGTCTATATCATTAAAATTCATAAGTTAAATAATTTATTCCTATCATTAAAATTATATAAATTATTACATACTATATTATTAATTCTCATAATTCTCTAATCTTATATTAATATTATATTTCATATAATTTAATTTAACCAATAAATATTCACAAATCTAATTTATTTTAAATAAATATAAAAATAAACCATTAAGGCACTAATCGTGTTCTGATTAAAAATAAAGCTTCTATGAACTAAATAATTTCTTTTTGGTCCTCCTTCTTTATCCTATTTATGCCCTACGACTACTCGTAAGGTAACCCATTATTTTAAAAGCGATTCGTGGTCTTCACGGCGTGGAAGATTCTTTCTGATGTAGCAGAAATCATCAGGTACCATTACTGTATTTCTTTAATTCCTTTCGCTCAAAATACCATTTTTAATTTTCTTTTTCTTTGAAATCTCAATGTACTAATTTCCCTTTTTGTCTCCATGCAAAACGATATCAAGAATTCTTTTTTATTATTTATTCATCAGTTGGTATCTGTTTTCCCTTTTCGGACTCTGCCTTCCCATTTCTCTTTTTTTCCTGTTTGTGATGGACATTAATGGCTTTGCCTAATTTTCCAAGAGACACTCTTTGTTTGTAAATGCCTTCACTTGGAAAGGAATATAATTTCTGAGCTAAAACGCATTGGAACAGTTCACTCCAGTGGTTTAGTCCTTTATTTCGTCTATTATAACCCCTCGTTTTGATGGGTTGTTTGGGATTTTTTATTTTTCTACTTACCAAATTGGAGGACTGGAAAGGCTCATGTTATTTGTACTCTTGTAATAATGACTTGCTATAGAAACCCAAAAAAAGAATGAAAGTAACAGTTTCAAGTGCTATTGGTTTCATTGCTAATAAACTATAGAGCACCAATTTGGCTTATTACCCTGACTTGTTAAACCCACAGAAGAATTAATGTATGACAGTTCCATTTTTGTTTCTTGAACTTTTGTTGAGCTTTCTTTTCAGTGTGCTTGTCGCTTGACATAATAAAATATATCAGATAATGGCACATCACTGCAAACCCTCCTATATGTTTTTTTTTTTTTTTGTTCTTCTTGATTTATAAATAATTTACATACATTTTGCTCTTCTTGTTTATGGTAGTTGGTTTGCTTGAGAAAAATTCTCATCGAGTTCAACTGATCCATTCTTTTTTTTTTTTTGCTCCAAAAAAAAAAAAGCTTCTAGGAAAGGCAGATAATGGCCTATACAATGGATGGTAACAATGACGACCCATTTCCCCAGCTGGAGAGTGTGTATCGAAAAGGTTCTGGTACTCCCCTGGTTAAGCAGTTGAGTAAAAATGGTAATATTGCTGCAGAAGGCAGTGGTCCTAAGAACTCTATTCCTAGTGCATGGGGGCGTTCAACATTGATGCATAAGTTTAGGGTACAAACTAGTGGCAATGGTAGGACAATCCAAAATGCTAGTTCAGAGAATTTCTCTAGCAGTAGAAATGAATTTTTTTCTCAACAGAACAACAAGATTAAGCAGGGTGCGAAATCATGGAATGTACCTACTCCTCAATTTGGTTTTCCTCAGTTGAATAATGAGGAAGACAGGAAGGCCAAGGATGAATTCTCCAGTCGCCGAGTTGGTAGTTTTGATGCTGATGAGAATGATGGCGAAGTGTTGTTTGTCAGTAGTGATGATGATGATGATATGTTTGATGATGATTCTGATTTGGAAAAGAGCAATGAGACATGCAAGAAAAGTAAGTGGTTTAACCAATTCTTTCAGAGTATGGATGAGCTGACTGCTGAGGAGATAAATTCTCCAGGAAGAGAGTGGCATTGCCCTGCTTGCAAAGGGGGTCCTGGTGCCATTGTTTGGTATAGAGGCCTAGAGCCCCTAATGTATCATTCTATGACTAGAAAGACAAGAAGAGTAAAGCTCCATCGAGTCTTTGCTGAAGTTTTGGATGAGGAGATACGGAGGAGGGGAATTTCAGTTGCACCAGTTGGTGTAGCCTATGATAGATGGCAAGGTTTAAATGTGAAAGTAAAAGACTATGAAATAGTTTCGCCTCCAATGGTTACAATCATGAACACAAGATATGAGATGGAGGATAATGGCAAGGTAATAAAATATCTTCATTGCACATTATTTGAGTGTAATTCTTATGCTAAATTTTGGTTTCACAGGTATAAATGTATCTAGTGCATTTTTAAAAAGATTTCTTGAATCTCACAGAGCTTGTTGTTTCTAACTAAATTGGATTAGTGGGTTGGGATGGGAAACCAAGAGCTTCTAGATTACTTCAAATCATATGCTGCAGTGAAGGCTCGACATTCATATGGTCCACAAGGACATAGAGGGATGAGTGTATTGACTTTTGGTGGAACAGCAGCAGGTTATTTAGAGGCCGCTCGCCTGCATAGGCATTTTGAAGATCAAGGAAGAGACAGGGATGCCTGGAACCGTTCTAGATTCCAATTCTGTTCAGGTGGGAAGCGCCAGCTCTTTGGCTACATGGCTTTGAAAGAAGATATGGAAATTTTCAATCTACATTGTCAAGGTCTGTCTGAGTTTGCAATTGATAGTGTGGCTACTAGATTTTGATGATAATGCATTTTGGCATTGTTTAACTGTGTGTTCAATTGATTAGGGAAGTCCAAGTTGAAATTTGAAATGAGGTCATACCAAGAGATGGTTGGGGCACAGATTAAGCTACTAAATAAAGATAGCCAAGAACTTGTCAAGGTCAAGGAAGATATTGCTAAGGAGCAAAAACTTTCACAAGTTCTAGCTGAGTCTGTAAGCAGATTGAGTCAAAAGCTGCGGAAGTCTGAAGCAACGAACCACAGTATGAGAGAGCGAACTAAGTTTCTACTTGAACAGAAGAACGAAGAGGTAAAACTTTGATCTGGAAATAGTTGTTATTGTTAATGTGTTTTAGTCCTGTATTTTCTGGACAAAATGAAGTACTTGAACCTTATAAGGTGTCCTGTATTTTTCGGATGCTTCAATCAATTTAATTTTCAGGAAGGCTGCAGGAAGGACAAGCCAACTTCTCCTTTCTTTTTCCTTTTACTTGATGCTTTTCCAATTTCCACTGGTATCCATCGTCTTAGTGTTGTATTTCTGTGTTAATGCTTTCCTTTTCAGTTGGATTCCCAGGAACAGTTTTTCTTGGATCAAATCAAAAGCATCCGTCAAGCGATAAATGTGAAAGAAGATAATTTTGAGAAGTTACAAAAAGCCAAGTGGGAGAAAGTCGAGCAATCAAATGCAAATCTCTCAACCATAAGGGATACACGAAGGTGATGAAACCTGCCCACAGAAGAAGAAATCAAGATAAAGAAATAGATTTTTATTGAATCAAGTAAAAGTGTTTTTTAAAATTCTCAAAATGGTTTTGAAATCTCTTTGAAATAGGATGGAGGATACTGCAAATTTCAACATCCAGGGTAAGAAAATGGAAGAATTTGAAGCAGAGAGGAAGAGACTGATAAAAAGCCATGAAGACAAAAAGGCTTTAGCTTTGATCAAACATTGGGAAGAGCTGGCAGTGCTGGAAAAAGAGCTTGAAAATGAACTGACCCAACTAATGGAAAAGTACAACGAATATCCTCAAGTACAAACCAAAGCTAGTTGAGAAATACTGATACTGATACCAGAATCAATACAGGCATAAACAGCAGAAAGAAGGAGATAATTCTTTTTTTTTTTTTTTTTTTTTTTTTGTGAAAAAAAAGAAAGAAAATAGAGTAAAGAATTAAGACTCCAATACACAATATTCAATTCTAGTTTTTGCTTAATGAATTTTTGTTATTTTATTACAAATGGGATTCTGAGTCAATAAATTGGCATGGCTCCTTTTGTGTTAGAACTTAAAAGATTTTAATTTTTAAAGGACACTTCTTTTTCGTATTAGCATTATCTCCTCTGAAACCACCAAGAGGAAAACCCTAGCCAGAGATTGAATACAATGCAAAAGAGAACAAGGCAATGAAGCAAATGTAGACAGAGAAAAAGAAAGAAAGCAAGTTTTAGACAGAGAAAGAAAGTGCAAAGAGGGAAAGATTCTAACCTTACTCTTTCTTTCTCTTCAAAATTCAAGATGGATGTCGAATTGATGATTTAAAATTTGAAAATTAGATTCAAATATCAGTTATATAAATTAAGCATTCTTGAACACTCTATCAGCTGGCGGTGGAACTGCTACTCCTTCAAAATCATTGAATGACAACGACAAGCACTATTTACGAGAATCGGCTTGGGCTGATCTTTAGGATTTGTTTCATTATTGGGTCAACCCAAGTTTGTGTCTAATCCTCTATTGGGCCAACCGAAGCACACATAAGTTTGAGCCGGCTCTAATCTAAGTCCAAATTACAATGCCTCTAGCTTCAGACTGCAAAGACTGAAACTAACTGTTTCAAGCTTCTGTAGTCTAAGGAATGGAAACGGAGGTGGAGAAGAGGAAACCGGTAGCTCTTTTCATGGCTTTTGGAACCAAAGGCGATGTTTATCCAATTGCAGTAAGTATTTAGCATAAAGCAAATGTATTTTCATTTGTTTTTTGAGAGAATATGATGAGAATTAAGTGTTTAAAGTTTAAACTAAATGATAATTATAGCATTATGGTAGTTTCATAGATTCCTCTAATTCAATTTAGTTTAATTTTGAACATGTAACTTTTGGTGAATGATTGTTTAGGTAGCTTAATATTGATTAACTTAGCACTTGGATTTCTAATTTGCACCCAGTTGATGTTTATTAATTATTGTCTTCCGTTTGCTCTGTGTTTTTTTGACACTTCTTATGCCATTTGGATTTTATTTTATATTTATATTTAAGGTTTTTTTTTTTTTTTTTTTTTTTTTTTTTTTTTTTTTTTTTTTTTTTGGGGATAAAAAATTTTTTTTGTGTATAATGTTTTTT
>CANUEP010064678.1:12500-19662 GCA_947857235.1 Jatropha podagrica | reverse complement strand
GGGTATCCTGCACTTGGAAGAAGAAGTAGAAAAAGGAATAAATATAGTGATAATTGGATTCTTCGTCGCCGTACTAAGTAGTAAATAGGAGAAAAAATAGAATTTTTTTCTTCGTCTTTTCAAAAAAAAGAAAAAAATAGGAGAAATTTACTGTGACACGTTCACTAAAAAAAAATCCTTTTGTAGCAAATCATTTATTAAAAAAAATAAATAAGCTTAACACAAAAGCAGAAAAAGAAATAATAGCAACGTGGTCCCGGGCATCTACCATTATACCCACAATGATCGGCCATACTATTGCTATCCATAATGGAAAGGGGCATTTACCTATTTATATAACAGATCGCATGGTGGGCCATAAATTGGGAGAATTTTCACCTACTTTAAATTTCCGGGAACATGCAAAAAATGATAATAAATCTCGTCGTTAATTCGTTAATCTTAATTCCTAAAACTAAAAAATGAATAATGAATATTAATTAATATTAAAAAATGAAAAAGAAAAGCAAATCAAATATAGAAATTTACCGTTCATTAAAAAAAGGCGAATCCTATGATAAATAAAAGAAAGCGAAAGAGAGACCCATATACGGAAGTATATGCTTTAGGCCAACATATATGTATGTCCGCTCACAAAGCACGAAGAATAATTGATCAGATTCGTGGACGTTCTTATGAAGAAACACTTATGATACTTGAACTCATGCCCTATCGAGCATGTTATCCCATTTTTAAATTGATTTATTCTGCAGGAGCAAATGCTAGTCACAATATGGGTTTCAACGAAGCCAATTTAATCATTAGTAAAGCTGAAGTCAACGAAAGTGCTACTGTGAAAAAATTAAAACCTCAGGCTCGAGGGCGGGGTTATCTGATAAAAAGATCGACTTGTCATATAACTATTGTATTAAAAGATATATCCTTCTATGAAGAATATGAAGAATATGAAGAATATGACAAATATCTAGGAAGAATATGAAAAATATGAAAAATATAACATATGTTTAAAAAACCCGGGATAGATAAAAAAAATGAAATCCACAAATATGAGATTTCGTGGTATGTATAGTAAGTAGTGGGGGATTATGGGACAAAAGATAAATCCACTTGGTTTCAGACTTGGTACAACTCAAAGTCATCATTCTCTTTGGTTTGCACAACCAAAAAATTATTCTGAGGATCTACAAGAAGATCAAAAAATAAGAAACTGTATCAAAAATTATGTAAAACAAAATACGAAAATATCTTCTGGTGTTGAGGGAATTGCACGTATAGAGATTCAAAAACGAATCGATGTGATTCAGGTCATGATATATATGGGATTCCAAAAATTATTAATGGAAGGTAGACCTAAACGAATCGAAGAATTACAGATGAATGTACAAAAAGAACTTAATTATGTGAACCGAAAACTCAATATTGCTATTAAAATGAAAAGAATTTCAAATCCTTATGGACAACCTAATATTCTTGCAGAATTTATAGCCGGGCAGTTAAAGAATAGAGTTTCATTTCGCAAAGCAATGAAAAAAGCTATTGAATTAACTGAACAAACGGATACAAAAGGAATTCAAGTACAAATTGCGGGGCGTCTTGACGGAAAAGAAATTGCACGCGTCGAATGGATTAGAGAGGGTAGAGTTCCTTTACAAACCATTCAAGCTAAAATTGAGTATTGTTCGTATACAGTTAAAACTATTTATGGGGTATTAGGCATAAAAATTTGGACATTTCTAGATAAAAAAGAATAAACCTTTACTTGACTTGTCTTTACATTCTATCCATTGATAGAACAAAAAATGACAAACTCTTTCATTCGTTTTTTTGTTTTAATCAAAACAAAAAAGAAGCAATTCTAATTGTTTTTCTTCTAATTCTATTCTTATTTCTTCTATCTTCTATAGGATTGAATAGACCCGCGGTTCGATTGATGTAGTTGCTATGCTTAGTGTGCGACTCGTTGGGTTTTTATTTTCGATTTTAGGATCAGGGTTAAAAAAAAAGGACTGACCTGTACTATGAACTAAAAATATAAGTAAGTATGCAACTAATAACCAGCCCAGCGCTTTGTAGTATCTCGATCCAAAGAAATTGTCAAGACATGATATATTAGCCATATCATTGTAGCCATTGAAATTGTTTTTGCACAAACAAAAGAAAAACCAATCTGATTATGAGTTGTAAATCAAAATATAAAATTATATAGATAAGTGGAAGGGTGAAAGAAAGAGAGAAAGAGAGAAAAAGAATATCAATGATATATGATTCTAATATGTAAGGTCTATGAGTCATCACATAAAAATTAATGTAATAAAGCAGCAATACCAATTGATTTATAATTAAACTAATCTGTTCATAAAATCTGTTCATAAAAAAAAAATCAAGAGCCTCGAGTCAATAAAGACTAAGCAGATTGACTCAAAGACAAACTTCATTAGAGGCTCCATTGTAAAATTAAGACCTAAGCATTAATGAAGAAGCGATGGGAACGACGGAACCTATAATATTTTATTGATTTATTGAAAAAAAATCATAATAAAAAAAATCATAATGATTTTTTGCTTTTGGCGGGATAGCGAAAGGTACCAGAAGACTAATTTAGTCTGAGAGATCATACTCGGACTATCTCTACAAATGAAATAAATATTGAAAGAGTCAATATTCGCGCGCGAAGTTTTTTTTCTATTCTAAAGTAGAATTTTTTCTATTAGAATTATGATATCAGAATTATGATATCAGATTGCTCCAATTTAGAAATCCAATAATAGAAAAATAGAAAAAAAATAAGATTATGTAAAATTCTGCAAAACAAAATAAAATAGAAAAAATTTTCTATAAAATTATCTATTAATTATCTATCTATTAATATTTATTATCTATAATATTCTAAATAAAAAAAAAAAAAAAAAGGAAAAAAATAACTATATAATAAATAATAACTATAACTACATATAACTATAATATATATAAATAACTATATAGTTATAGTTCTATAAATTTATATAGTTATATAATATAGTTATAGTTAAAATATAAAATATATATAATAAAAATATATATAATAAATAATAAAAATTTCTATTCTACTAATCTAATCAAAATTCTAATAAAAATACTAATCTAATAAAAAAAACGAATCTAATAAAAATAGATCTAATAAATAGATTAGATTAAGTAAATAGATTAAGCGAAATCTCAAAGAATTCCACGATTTAGTATATTATTTTATTCAGCAAACGCATGTATATTTTTTTTTTCTTTTATCATTTCATTCGCGAGGAGCTGGATGAGAAGAAACTCTCATGTCCGGCTCTGTAGTAGAGATGGAGTGGCTGTAGTAGAGATGGGCTTGAGAAACAAGCATCACCTACAACCCCAAAAGGCCCCGATTCCGCAAACAGCATAGAGGACGAATGAAAGGAAAAGCTTTTCGAGCTAATCGTATTTCTTTCGGTAGATATGCTCTTCAGGCACTTGAACCTTCTTGGATTACATCTAGGCAAATAGAAGCGGGGCGACGAACAATGACACGAAATGCACGTCGCGGTGGAAAAATATGGATACGTATATTTCCCGACAAACCAATTACTTTAAGACCTACGGAAACACGTATGGGTTCGGGGAAAGGATCTCCCGAATATTGGGTAGCTGTCGTTAAACCAGGTAGAATCCTTTATGAAATGGGTGGAGTAGCAGAAAATATAGCGAGAAAGTCTATTTCAATAACAGCATCAAAAATGCCTGTACGAACTCAACTCATTATTTCGGTATAGAACCGAAGGAAAAAGACCTTGGGGATGCCAAAAAAACCGCAAGTTTCTTTTTTTTGTTTTGGATAAACAAAATATCTTTTTTCCTTTGCATTAAAATAACAGATAAAAAAAAAAACGATATGATCCAATCTCAAACCCATTTGAATGTAGCAGATAACAGCGGAGCCCGAGAATTGATGTGTATTCGAATCATGGGGACTAGTAATCGACGATATGCTCATATTGGTGACGTTATTGTTGCTGTGATCAAGGAAGCAACACCAAATTCACCTCTAGAAAGATCCGAAGTAATAAGAGCTGTAATTGTACGTACTTGTAAAGAACTCAAACGCGATAACGGTATAATAATACGATATGATGATAATGCTGCAGTTGTTATTGATCAAGAAGGAAATCCAAAAGGAACTCGAATTTTTGGTGCAATCGCCCGGGAATTGAGACAGTTAAATTTTACTAAAATAGTTTCATTAGCACCCGAAGTATTATAAGATAAAAAATTATAAAGATAAAAAATTATAAGATATAAGACAAGACATATACTATTTATTATATAGTTTAGTTTATTATATAGTTATAGTTTTTTTATTATATTATTATATAATTTAAATTTAATAATAATATAATAATTTAATTTCTTATTATTTAATATATAGTTTATGTTTATTATTTTAATTTCTTATAATTTATTATTATTTATTATATAGTTATTTATATATATTATATAGTTATTTATATAGTTTATATAATTTATGTTTTATTATATAGTTTATATAGTTATAGTATTTGAATAAAAATGAAATAGAATAAAATGAATTGGTAAATGAATAAAATGAATTAGTAAATTGTGTTTCACGCATATACATATACCTTTAATAAAATAATTAATTCATAAAAAAAAAAAAAGTATGTTGATTATATCAAAACCAGAAAAAAAGAATAATTTTAGTTTATCATGGGTAGGGATTCTATTGCTGAAATAATAACCTCTATACGAAATACTGACATGAATAGAAAAGGAACTGTTCGAATAGCATCTACTAATATCACCGAAAACATTATTAAAATACTTTTACGTGAAGGTTTTATTGAAAATGTCAGGAAACATCAGGAAGGCAACAAAAAATTTTTGGTTTTAACCTTACGACATAGAAGGAAGATGAAAGGGCCATATAGAACTAGTCTAAATTTAAAACGAATCAGCCGACCTAGTCTACGAATCTATCCTAACTATCAAAAAATTCCTAGAATTTTGGGCGGGATGGGGATTGTAATTCTTTCTACTTCTCGGGGTATAATGACAGACCGAGAAGCTCGACTAGAAAGAATCGGTGGAGAAATCTTGTGTTATATATGGTAATCTTTCTGATATCTGAATTGTATCCAGACTTCCTATTTGTTTTGTGAAAAAAAAGAGAAAGAACAGATTTCTAATATCATTCCTCTCGCATTAGTTAATACTTCGATTAATACTTCGAGAGGATTTTGGATGGAATGAAAGAACAAAAATGGATTCGGGAAAGTTTAATTACTGAATCACTTTCAATAGTATGTTCCAAGCCCATTTAAGATCTGGTTTTAGGTTATGTTTCAGAAAAGATCCAACGTAGTCTTGTCTTGTTTTATACATATACTACTACCAAATATAGAAGTAAATCCACGACCATAGCGCATCTAATTTAGATACTCCGTAAGAAAGATTTGAATGCTGAATGATTCGGCAGTTTTTTTTTTTCAACTTTCAAATTCCTTTCACTTTCAAAAGAAACTTATTTTCTTCAAAAAAGTATGTATATTCAAGGACGGAAAATATGAAAATAAGAGCTTCTGTTCGTAAAATTTGTGAAAAATGTCGACTGATACGTAGACGGAGACGAATTATAGTAATTTGCTTCAACCCAAGACATAAACAAAGACAAGGATAATCTTTCTAAGTGAAAACACTCTAAAGGATCCGATGTACAAATAACTAAAAATAAAGGATCTTTTTGACATGAAATGGATATATCCATAGACTTCTGACTTATGAGATGATAAAATATGGCAAAACCTTTACCAAGAGTTGGTTCACGCAGGAATGGGCGTGTTGGCTCACGTAAGAATGCACGTAAAATACCAAAAGGGGTTATTCATGTTCAAGCAAGTTTCAACAACACTATTGTGACCGTTACAGACGTACGGGGTCGAGTAATTTCTTGGTCCTCCGCTGGCACTTGCGGATTCAGGGGCACAAGAAGAGGAACGCCATTTGCTGCTCAAACCGCAGCAGGCAATGCTATTCGGACAGTAATGGATCAAGGTATGCAACAAGCAGAAGTGATGATAAAAGGCCCTGGTCTCGGACGAGATGCGGCATTAAGAGCTATTCGCAGAAGTGGTATACTATTAAGTTTCGTCCGGGATATAACCCCTATGCCACATAATGGCTGCAGGCCCCCTAAAAAAAGGCGTGTGTAAAAAAAAAGATATTGAAGAGATTTCAAGAGAAATAAATAATTCAATGATTTCACAATATTATTATGGTTCGAGAGAAAGTAACAATATCTACTCGGACACTGCAGTGGAAATGTGTTGAATCAAGAACGGACAATAAACGTCTTTATTATGGACGCTTTATTCTATCTCCACTTATGAAAGGCCAAGCTGACACAATAGGCATTGCGATGCGAAGAGCTTTGCTTGGAGAAATAGAAGGAACATGTATCACACGTGCAAAATCTGAGAAAATACCACACGAATTTTCTACTATAGCAGGTATTCAAGAATCAATACATGAAATTTTAATGAATTTGAAAGATGTTGTATTGAGAAGCAATTTGTATGGAACTTGTGACGCGTCTATTTATGTCAAAGGTCCTGGATATGTAACTGCCCAAGACATCATCTTACCGCCTTTTGTGGAAATTATTGATAATACACAGCATATCGCTAGCCTAACGGAATCAATTGATTTGTGTATTGGATTACAAATCGAGAGGAATCGCGGCTATCGTATAAAACCGACAAATAACTTTCAGGACGGAAGTTATCCTATAGATGCTGTATTCATGCCTGTTCGAAATGCGAATCATAGTGTTCATTCTTATGGAAATGGAAATGAAAAGCAAGAGATACTTTTTCTCGAAATATGGACAAACGGAAGTTTAACTCCTAAAGAAGCACTTCATGAAGCCTCCCGGAATTTGATTGATTTATTTATTCCTTTTCTACATACAGAAGAAGAAAATTTACATTTAGAAAAAAATCAACACAAGGTTACTTTACCCCTTTTTACTTTTCATGGTAGATTGACTAAATTAAGAAAAAAGCAAAAAGAAATAGCATTGAAATACATTTTTATTGACCAATCAGAATTGACCCCTAAGACCTATAATTGCCTCAAAAGGTCCAAT
>CANUEP010064678.1:0-7500 GCA_947857235.1 Jatropha podagrica | reverse complement strand
GACCGTTTCAATATTTCCCATACGCAATCCTTTGTATAAACGTTGGGGCGGACGGACACTAAGATGGAAGAGGCCCGCTAATATGCCCAATGTCCCCGCTGCAATATGATGAGAAGCTATTCCTCCCGGAACAAAAGGATCAAAACCTTCCACACCCCATGCTGGACTTACAGGTTGTACCTTTCCTGTTAGTCCATAAGGATCGGACACCCATATTCCAGGACCATACAATCCGGTTACATGAAAAGCACCAAACCCAAAGCAAGCCACTCCTGAGAGAAATAAATGAATTCCAAAGATCTTGGGCAAATCTAAAGAAGGTTTTCCTGTACGTTCATCGCAAAATACCTCTAGATCCCAATACACCCAATGCCAAATAGCTGCCAAAAAGCACAAGCCAGAAAACACAATATGCGCCCCAGCCACACCTTCATAACTCCAAATACCCGGATTCGTTATAGTTCCTCCTGTGATACTCCAACCACCCCACGAATTGGTTATTCCTAAACGAGTCATGAAGGGTATAACGAACATACCCTGTCTCCACATTGGATCGAGAACGGGGTCAGAGGGATCAAAAACTGCTAATTCATATAGAGCCATCGAACCGGCCCAACCAGCAACCAAGGCTGTATGCATTATATGGACAGACAGCAAACGACCGGGATCATTCAATACGACGGTATGAACACGATACCAAGGCAAACCCATGGAAATACCCCTTTATTAACGAAAAATAGACACTATGTAACTTTATTGCACTGGAAAAACTATGTTATGGACCTCCCTTTTTAAGTGGAAAGTGGATTATCTCGGAGAAAGAATTAATATTTTTTTTATTCTTTTTATTTTAGTAATAATGTAACAGTAATAATGTAACAATTCTGTTTGTAGGAACAAAGAAAAGAGAAGCAGATCTATTCTATTCTATACCCGATAAGTACCAATACGCAATGGGGAGTTGCCCCCATTTTATATGAGCGAATGTATAGAGGTTTGTTTATCATTCAAAGGACCTATTCGTAATAATTTGACTTTATTCGTTTTGTCTTCCTTTATTTTTGTTTTATTTTTTTTTATAAACTTAGCGAATCCACGCATAAAATATTATAAAGGTCAATATTAATATTAATTATAAAGATCAATATTATTAAGACAATAAATTCATTGAAGACAATAAATTCATTGTTACGTTTTCACATCAAAGTGAAATAGAGTACTTAACTTTTTTTCTTTCATTTAATGCCTATTGGTGTTCCAAAAGTCCCTTTTCGAAATCCTGGGGAAGACGATTTCATTTGGATTGACGTATAGTGCGACTTGTCAGATATATTGGGTCATACGGGATTCCCCCGTTCTCTCCCCTGATTGAGATATCCTCTGTTTCGCCCAAGAAAGATTGATTAAATCATCCAAAATTTGGAGCGTGAAGTGCAATGAAGTCCAATTAGATCTATGCTTTTGAGGTACCCAGATTAGTATTATCAATTAGAATAATTTATGGTTGGCTTGTATGGACAAAAAAAAATGAAGTATCCAGGCTCCGTTTAAAAAACCCAATTGGTAATATATCTATTATGATTACTACTTTTATCATATTCTTTCTATTTATAAATTAGGAATAATTGCAAACTGCTAATCATGTTCAACCGAATAATAAAATGAAAAATGAATACGTCAAATATTTGGCAGAAGACGTGAAATCAATTAGGAATTAAATAAAAAAAGAAGTTATAACAAAAAGAAAAAGACGCGGTATTGGGGCATTTGCCCTATATGTGCAAATAAAAATCGGGCAGATCTTTACTCGGAGTAGAGCACAAACCTAAAAAAATGGAAGAAGCCCATTCAGGAACAAGAAAATGCCATCGTGATTTGAGTTGAATCTCGATGAAAGAATACATCAATGAGAAGTTTGTTTGATAAGTTTAATGCATTTTTTTTTATAGGTAAACACGTCAAAACTCATCTTTCTTGAAAAATGGAAGGAAAGCCCCTTTATTAAAATTAGATTAGAATTAGAATAAAAAAGTGAAAAAGTACTCACTATCAAACTATCAAAAAAAGGAGGGCTGGAATCTACACATTGATTCTTTTTTTATTTTCGCAATTTGTGTTGAACCGTATGCATCAAAAGGCGCATGTACGGTTTCTAGAGGATAGAATTTTATCCTAATCAACCGACTTTATCGAGAAAGATTACTTTTTTTAGGTCAAGATGTTGATAGCCAAATCTCGAATCAACTTATTGGTCTTATGGTATATCTCAGTATAGAGAGCGAGACAAAAGATTTGTATTTGTTTATAAACTCTCCTGGCGGATGGGTAATACCCGGAATAGCTATTTATGATACTATGCAATTTGTGCGACCAGATGTACAAACAGTATGCATGGGATTAGCTGCTTCAATGGGATCTTTTATCCTGGTCGGAGGAAAAATTACCAAACGTTTAGCATTCCCTCATGCTTGGCGCCAATGGGTTTTTATTTGAATATTTTTAAAAGAAAAAGGAAAAGTATGCCTTCGCCATATGAAATATAATATAAAAATTAAGTAATAATAGCATGGCATTTCGAATTCGATATAAGAACCGTTTTTTTTCTTTTTTTTTAACATTAGATTATGTATCGAAAGAGTAGTATGAGATATTAAGGTAAGGGTATTTCTGATTTTATTCTATCAGGGGCCTATTTCAGCGTCACAAACTTTTCTGTTTTCGTACTTCGGGGCTCTTAACACTATTTATGTTATGAAAGAGTACAAAAAAGATTATATTATTTTCTTTTTTTTTTCAAATAAAAACAAAAAAAGAAACTTTGGGATTGCTAAATCACTGATGAAAAAAAGCAACGGGACCACCATAGTATTTTTGTTTTTTAACTCCTCCCAAGGAAAGGGTGGTTATTGAATCATTTACTGATTTAAGCCTGATAAACTCTAAATTTTTCTTCGATGAAAGGTAAAAGCGAATTCTATTGTGGAGCCGTATGCAATGCACAAAAAATGCCTGTACGGTTGTTCAATTCTATCTTTTTTCTTATTATTCTTTATCTCTTCTCGTCATCTTATTATTTTTTATGTATTATGTTATGCAAGATAGAATAACCATTTTCTTCTTATATCATCAGGGTAATGATTCATCAACCTATTGCTGGTTTTTATCATGCACAAATAGTAGAATTTGTCCTGGAAGCAGAAGAACTACTGAAACTACGCGAAATCCTCACAAGGATTTATGCACAAAGAACGGGAAAACCCTTATGGATTGTATCCGAAGACATGGAAAGAGATGTTTTTATGTCAGCAACAGAAGCCCAAGCTCATGGAATTGTTGACCTTGTAGCAGTTGCCTAAGAAATAATAGGAATTTCGCGCAAATCACGATTTGAGATTTTTTTTCGTATCGGAATTTCAATTTAATATTCTGTTAATATTTAATAAATATTTTAACATTTAATAATAGAATATTTTTGAATATTTAATAAATATTTTTGAATATTTAATAATAGAATATTAATAAGAATATTAATATAGAAAAAATTCATAATCATCCGGTTAGGATCGATCTAAACCAGCCCATTATGCATATGATTCAACATGCCAACAATTAAACAACTTATTAGAAACACAAGACAGCCAATCAGAAATGTCACTAAATCCCCCGCTCTTGGGGGATGTCCTCAGCGCCGAGGAACATGTACTAGGGTGTATGCGCGACTTGTTCAGATCGTGGGCTTGTACAAAAGAAAGGAAAAAAATTTCCACTACCTGTGATCAGTACAGATGAATAAGATAGAATGGAAGAATCCCCTTCATTATCTAAAAAAAATCTATCATATTAGTCTATTGTGTATCAAATTTATGGTTTCATTGGCGCAAATTCAATCACCTCAATTTTCAATTTAAAACAAAAAGAATTCCCCATTGGTAGCAAATGATTATCCGTTAAGCGGGGGAAATCCTATTTAAATTAAACTTAAATTAAAAGGCGAAAATTATGCCCTTACTCTTGCAAGAACGGACTAACAGGGTCAACGAATTAGCTAATCCTCATAATTAAATACCGTTACTGTATAGATAGACCCAAAGACCTATTACTGGATAATTCATAGGTAGAGCCAAAGAGTGTGAACTGTACACGTTAACAATAGCATTGAATAGCATTGATTAAATAATTAAATGAAGGAGGGGGCTCCGGTGTATAGAGAAGACCTCACCGTTTAAGAAGTAACCATAGAAACGATGAAATCCGCTATTTATTTATCGATGCTATTTATTTATTCCATTTTTGTTTGATACCTAGTATCAATACAGTTTCTTATTTTGAGGCAAAATACCTCGAAAAAAAGAAAAAATCGTGGTTGGGAAGGTTATAGTAGCAAAAGCCATTGGAATTATTATTTTATACACTGGAAGAATCCGTTTTGGTATTATAGAAAAGGGGAAAAGAATAACTGAAAGAAAGGAAATCAATTAGTTATTCATCAAAATTTCGTTTATTCAATGACCAGAATTAGACGAGGATATATAGCTCGGAGGCGTAGAACAAAAATTCGTTTATTTGCATCAAGCTTTCGCGGGGCTCATTCAAGACTTACTCGAACTATTATTCAACAAAAAATAAGAGCTTTGGTTTCGGCCCATCGGGATAGAGATAGGCAAAAAGGAAATTTTCGTCGTTTGTGGGTCACTCGGATAAATGCAGCAATTCGCGAGAATAAGGTATCCAAAAGTTATAGTAGATTAATAAACAATCTGTACAAGAGACAGTTGCTTCTTAATCGTAAAATACTTGCACAAATCGCTATAGTAAATAAGAATTGTCTTTATATGATTGCCAATGACATTATAAAATAAAGAGATTGGAAAGAGATTGGAAAAAGGAATCCATGGAATTTTTTACATGGAATTTCCTGAAGAATGAATTCTGGGAAGGTAGAATAGAAATTAGTATGATACTATATGATGATAATATGATCAAATAAAGTAGTCAAACTGACAAAAAACATTCTGAGAAAAAACATTCAATAAAAAAAATTTCTTCTTCCCTAATTCGTTTTTTTCTTACAACACGACAATCCAATTTTGATTTTCGCATTTTTTTTTGAACAAAACATCAATCTATGTTTGAGTTCAAATTGGAATTTTGATTCAATTGAGGAGTAAGTCTATTTTTTTTTTTTCTGGTTCTAAGGTCAGTAGTTATAGTGACCAACTCGCTTTTTTCAAACTGTTTTTCATTATTAAGAAAAGGTAACGAAGATAAAATACGAGCTTGCTTTATAGCAATAGTAATTAATCGTTGTTGTTTTAAACTCAATCTATTCACCCGTCTAGATAATATTTTTCCTTGTTCACTAATAAATCGACTAATTAAACTCATGTTTCTATAATCAATTCGATCCCCCGATTGGATCGGGGGCAAACGCCTACGAAAAGATCGCTTGGACTTAAGAAAAAGTCGTTTGGATTTATCCATGGTTTGTTTATTCCTTATTTCGAAAATCCTATTTCGTTCAATTGGATCAAAAATGATTTGGAATTAAGAAATAGGATTTTGCTTGTTTATTTTCTATTTTTTCTATTTAAATAGAATTAAATAGAAAAAATTAGAATTATATATTGAAATATTTCATTAAATATTTCAATTTAAATAGAAAATTTGAATATTAACATAACATATTATATATTAATATGAATATGCCATTTATGTCATTTTTCATCTTCCTTGTATGTCCTTGTATGTAAAGGTGACACGCAAGCGATCGATTCCATCTATTTCTTTATCTCCCCGTGAATTGTATGTTTGTAACAATAAGGACAGAATTTTCTCAATTCCAATCGACTAGGCGTATTGTGTCGATTCTTTTGAGTAATATATTTTGAAATGCCTGTTGATTTCTTATTAACACTGTTTCGAACACAACCGGTACATTCTAAAATAACTCTTACCCGGACATCTTTACCCTTGGCCATGAACCTCCTTGGGATTTTTTATTCACCCAATTCTTCTATTTTCCGATCCGAAATGAAGAAGAAAGGAGCGAAAAAAATAGAAGTTGCTAACTCAAAATCAAATTATGAAAGATTTCATTGCAACTAATATATTAATGTAATAATAAGTAATACAAAGATTTTAAACTATATTTAGATTAGAAGTTTAGATTACAATCACAGTACAATATTTCATTTAAGCATCTTGTATAATATAATACTGTTGCACTACCCACATCTCCACTTCTAATTTAATTGAATAATTTAATTGAAGTGAATTTACTTGAAGGCGGGGCCCGAGTTCCGAGTTTTGCTGAGGTTGAATCCACTTTGTTTCTTTTCTAACTTATTCTTCTTTTCTAACTTATTCTAATTAAATATCTAATTTTCTAATTAAATATCTAATTTTCTAATTAAATATCTAATTAAATAAAAAAAAAAAAAAAGAAGAGGGGTTAGTAGTCACAGATATTTAATTGTATCTCGAATCTTCGTTTCTTCACCCCCCCCTCCTGCGCGTTGATAACTAGAATGAAAAAAAGGGGAATGTCAACGCATCTGGGAAAAAACGATTGATCTCTATCAATAGACCTGCTAAAGACCCAAACCATAGAGTACTTATTACCGGCGCCACCGATAGATATGTTTTTAGATCTCGCATTTCAAATCCTCCTTCTTTTTGTTATTGTAATAAATAATATTTATTTTATTGTAATACATAATGATAATACATATATAATCAGATATATAAGGCCACTTGCAGTTGTTTTGTACGCGGAATCTCTAATTCAAATTAAAATGTACAATAATTTGATAGATAAGATTTTCCTTTTCTTAAAACTTAAAAAAAGAAAATATGCCCTTTTTTCCCGAGCATTCACGAAATTTACGTAAGTTTATAATTCTATATAATTCTATATATTATATAATTATATATAGAATATTCTATATAATTTATATATATATAATGATATGAGATCAAAAAGAAAATGTATATCAATGGAGAAAATAAGTATGTGGAAAACAAAACCGGTATTCTTTACAATAACATTGTAAACTAATTGAAAGGGATGTAGCGCAGCTTGGTAGCGCGTTTGTTTTGGGTACAAAATGTCACGGGTTCAAATCCTGTCATCCCTACCTATTACTTCGTCTCTGAGCAATAACGAGGGATCGATTGAGATCAATTCAAATTAGGCGTACCTAATCTATAACGATAATTTTTATCGTATTATATATGATAGTATATAGTATAGGCGTTCAAGATGTATTGAAGTTAAAAAAAGAATCTTTTTACTTACAGTCGCATTTTTTGTGACTGTGATAAGAGAGCGCTCTTAGTTCAGTTAGGTAGAACGTGGGTCTCCAAAACCCAATGTCGTAGGTTCAAATCCTACAGAGCGTGATTCTGTTCTTGTTTTGTTAGGTCAAAAAGGTCAAAATTTATACGGAAAAAATAGAGGAGCAATCTGAATTTGACCTCCTGCGGACTAAAGAAAGGAGG
>CANUEP010064677.1:0-14732 GCA_947857235.1 Jatropha podagrica | reverse complement strand
CCCCCCGAGCCGCTCCGCCTGCCGCCTCCCCTGCGGCGGCCGCGCGCGCGCCCCCCCCGCCCCTCGGGGGTATTGGAAGCGAGACCAGAACGATATAACCAGATCTGAGGAACCAAATTGGAAGTGAACTGAAATCTGGTTTTGGTTTCGAGTCTGGTTCCAAAATTTAAAAAAGCCGAACTATGATTTTCATTTTGTTTCTTTTCAAGAACCAAAACCATACAACCGTAGGAGGTGGAGGCTATAAATGGTGAGCAAATAACAAATGCATAAACTAAAAACATCCAATATAAGTAGAACAAATATAGAGTAAATTAAAAAGAACAAAAATCACTAAGCCCCTGAGGCATGCTCCTTGGTGCCTAGACATAAGCCTTAGGCATGACTTTTTGGGCTGTGTTGTATATTTTCTTGCTTAAATAAGTAACATACCCTTAGTCTCTTGAGAGACATGCTGAGACGCCTACATGTGTGACCATAGTTACTGAAGGTGCGCCTCAGGCTCACCTTACGTAAGGCTCAAGGGTTTTGCCTCAATAGTCCTCAGGCGGGCGACTTCACTCAAGCTATATCCTTTGGGCAAAGGCTTGCACCTTTCTTGTGTTTTGTTTTTTGACTAAGGGTCGAGAAAGGCACACCTTTCTATTTTTTGTTTTCCAGAACAAGTCACTTAGGATTTTCTTTCTATAGAAAGCTATCTAGCCAACGTATGCTTGCACAAAATAAATAAATTAATAAAAGAGATAAAATGCAACACAAAAATTGGTGATGTGCTTTGTTATCCAACCTCCACTCCTTCATCTAGCACTCACCTCTTGCAATCTAGTCTTTACCCCACATCCATTCAGATGTGCCTCTTTCAATCGCTCCTCCTATATTTGCTTTCTACTCTTTTTTCTTTTTTTGATTCTATTCTTTTTTGTCTTAACTCTAATATCTTAATATATAACTTGTCATGTTGTCATTTTTTTTTTGTGATTTATGTGTGTTTCTTTCCTTGTCTTTCTAATTTTTTTCTCTTTTTTTTTTATATCTTAAAATATAATTTTCAGATTTATGTGTTGTATTGTATTTTATTTTTATTTTTTCTTTTTGCACCTCACTTCACTTGGGCACGTGCCTTCGCCTGGAGGCTAGCGCTTAGGCTCCAGCATCCCTTTGTGCCTTAGTGCACCTTTAATTACCATCCTTGTGACTTGGGGTGTCACCTCTAGGCTTTGGTTACCTCAGTATGCCTTTGTCAACTGCTGCAACTTTGGTTGCTTAGCCTGCAGGATTTTGATTTTTTGCTTTTTTAATCTTTATTTTTTTTTTTTTTTAATTTTTGCACGTCTGTTTCAGGGATGATATAGAAGATGAACAATATCTATTTGATGGTTTGAAGCTCACTGAAGCAGAAAATCGTGAACTAAGGTAATATATTTGATTTGTTTCTGTTGTATGTTGTACCCTTTCAATTCAAATTCCTTGTATATGTATACTTGCCTTTTGACATTCTCTGCCTCTTTTTTTGTTTCACCCAGAAAATAATGTGGCCATAAAATTAGAAAAATTACAACATTTCTTAGAAACATCCAAGAGTTTGTGTTGATCTTTGTAACTTTATGCATGGTGTGATTTTAGCAGGTGTGTATAAATGAACAATGACTTAATTCTCATTTCCAATGCCTTCCTTTTTGCTTTTTTCGTGTCTTCTCCTTTCCCCTTCTCTCTATCTGTATTGAAATTCGTGTGATTAATTGTTAAACATTCCCAATCTTGTTTGCTGTTATATGCTAACATGCAAGTCTAACCCTTTTAACCAGTAAAGTTATTTGCTATAGCATACAAGACAATAAGTATCATTGATATCTTATTTGGCAGATACAAGAGAGAAATATTTGAGCTTGTAAAGAAGAGATCAGAAGTACCAGACGACGGAAATGAGGTAATTAATCATTTGTTTAGATCTTTTCTCAGGTGTTGTTCCATATTATGTTTTTGTTATGTTTGTCATTTATCTGTCACAATAATATGTGTTTTATCGGTGATTCTAAAAGATAAGTCTCAAATTTTCTTGATGCAATGATTTCATTTTATTAGAGTAAACTGGTTGTTGTTTTGAGTACTCACATCTTTGTGATTATTGAATGTGACAATATGGGGTTTAGTGGCAAATGCTTGAGGTTTTCAATGTTCTAAAGCCGTCAAATAGATATTAGTATCATTCTTTTCCCCTTGGAAATCGAGAGATGACCATTTGACAATATTTGTAATCTAGATCATTATTCTTATATAATTACAGATACTTTGCTTTCTCACCTTTATATAATTGTAAAGTTGTACAAGGCCGTATAATGCTGAGAGCCACTTTAATGTGTGAATTGACAAAATTGATATTGCAGCAGTTGAAAAAGCTCTTCAAGAAAATATCAGAAAAATTATTGCTCCAATGTAATTGCTAAAAGTAAGGGTAATGACTTTGAGGATCTAAATATTGTTAAAAATAACCGACTCAAAAAGGAGAAGACTGAGTTTTTGACTACTTATAGTTGAATGTCTAAGCTTCAAAACAATAACCATGAACAGATTCCAATGGAGATTTTTACTGTTGGACAGAGTGAAATCAAAGTTCAATCTTGTAGGAAATGAAGAGAGAACTGGAGGGAAGAAAAAATTCTAGGTTATAATTTCTCTACATACATTCCCATATGTGGAGAGATTTGTGGGAAATTGAGGTGACTGTTCTTGTTCTGTTCTACTTTTCAAAATGTGAACATCATAATGTAGATTTAGGATACTGGTATGACTTTATCAGGTTCATAGTATTGGAGGTTATGTTCCTTTTGGCTCTTTCTTCCTCCTGCTTTTTCTTTGCAACTTATGGTAATGATTAGAGTTACTTGGTTCCTGAAGGAACAAAGGCTTAGGATCCTCAAGAAATCCTTTCTCTTAAACTAATCTCCTTTCTCAATGCCCCTATTATCCAATATAACAAGAAATAAAATAATTATATTATTCTAAATTTTGATTTCCTAGTTCCATTTCCCCTCTGCAATTTTTTGCTATTTTAATCTAGCTGACAGATTAACTTAAGACTATTTGTTTTTGGTTTATTAATTGTAATTTCTCTCTCGTCTCTCATATTTGGCACATGGTATAAGTGAAATAATGAAAAAAAGAAAAAGGTTCATGATTCTCCATTGTGCATTTCATCTATGTTCTATTTATACTTGTTTTGTGGTCGTTGTAACTGTTTCTAACAAAATCGTATGCTGTCCTACATTCTTTATGAAAATGCAGTACAGAATGCCAGAAGCATATGATCAGGAAGGGGGTGTTAATCAAGAGAAGAGGTTTGCTGTTGCTTTGCAGCGCTATAGGTCAGTTGGAAATAGAATGCTACTCTTGATCAAGAGCGCCAAATAGTTTGACACATTGCATAAATTGTTTTCTGTTAGAAAATTTTCATCCTAGTAATTAACATTGCTGTTTCAATATTTGACTGTTGGTCTGTCTTATTGAGATTATCTTTTACTGTTTTTCATAGGGACCCTACTGCTGGTGATAAAATGAACCCATTTGCAGAGCAGGAGGCTTGGGAAGATTATCAAATTGGTAAATTCGGGAAGATTTTAGCATTCTTTTTGCATCTCTTTGTTGCTACTAAGTTTTGAGACTAATTCTGAAGCCTTCATCATCCTCCAGGGAAAGCATCATTGAAGTTTGGTTCAAAGAATAAAAAGCAAATATCTGATGATTATCAGTAAGTTGAAATATCCTTTGACTCATAAAGTTGATGGAACTTTTGGGCTAGCATTTCTTATTTTGTCATGTTTTACACTCTTGTTGGGTGGTTTTGACATTGTTTCATTTTTTTTTTCCTTCTGAATTAAAATGTTCACATATGTTCTTTTGGATGAATACACATGATTAGCACTTTCTAAATATGGCTTAGGTTCGTGTTTGAAGACCAGATTGAATTCATCAAGGAATCAGTTATGGACGGTGACAAGGTAGATCTGTTACTAGCTTAATTAATAATGGATGCCGAGTTTTCTTCTAAAATTCTCATATAATTGCACTAACTTTTTGGATTTGCAGTTTGATGATCAATTGCCTGCTGAGTCACTGGATGAGTCTGGGGCAAAAACTGCACTGGAGAAGCTTCAGGTGTGTATATTATTGTCTATCTATATTTTTTCTTTTCTTTTTCCTAGTGGGGTTTGTGTTATTTTTTAATCTCCCCAAAGTTCACTTGAAGTGAATTTTGCCACTAAAGAATATGTGTTGTGTTAGGAAAAGCCTCAATTTTTGCTTCCTAAAAGTCTGTATGGGGTTTACCTTCAATTTCTTTTGCTGTTGCTATTCGGGCGAACATGAATAGTTAGTGTTACCGTGTTAGTTATTTCAGCTTTCAGGGAAAGTCTTTGCTCCTAATGAGTTAATTGTGACCTCGTATTAGCACTTGACAAAAGTCTATAAAATGAGCCAAGTCATCAACTCATAATGGACCTCTTCCTTCTTTTTCCATGAGTCTTTCTGTCGTGCACATATGTTGAAATTCATGTTGATTACAAGAATACTGTAAAATTTTATTCGTAATAATAGTATAATATCTAATTTTGTACTTTTATATTGTTAGATACTGGTACAATATTGACTACTATATTGAAAAATAGTGAACATCAAGTGTATTTTAAAAATTTTAACTAACTATAAAATGTTGTAACGGCATTGTTAATTGTTGTTCGTGCTTGCCACATTCTCTCTATCAATATATTTAATTTATGATATTAAATTATAAAATAAATTCATATATGAATCTAATAGTAGTTTACTAACAAGAATTATATGTGTGAACAAAACTGCAAAACTGCAAGAGTATAAATATGTGTAAGGGATTTATCAGATAGCATATCTCCTCCACTGATCAAGACTGCATTTGCTCAAACCCCATAACTAAAACTAAAAGAAACGGTGACAAAAGGTTTCCTTAACAAAGAAATTGCATAGAGAAATAAATGTAAAGGGCATAAATTGCGCAATATAGGAAAGGAAGATAAATGTCAGCGTTTCTTTTTAATCCATTTGCAACTGAACTATCAGAATATTCAGACTTATTTATTGTCTTTGAATATGCAAGAGACAAAGCCCATCTCCCAAGGACACAGATGAGAAAATCCGAACAAATATGTCCGAAGACTTTCTTTATACTGGGTTGATATATCACTGCCTGACTACTTTTATACCAACCCATATTTTAAGGATTTATTCTCATTCATGCAAAGCTATAGAAGAGCCCCACCACTTTGCCAATTGCCTCCTTGAGTCTTGAAAGCACTTTAGAAATCAGATTGTAAAAGCTGTTGGTAACACTGTTTAGTTGATAGACTTTGATAGGAGAAGCCCTGCTATTTTCAGGAATCAAATAGAAATTGAGTTCAACTTTCAACTCATCATGGCAGAAGAATCTTGGGAATTACAAAATCTATGATATTCAATCTTGTTTCTAGACTGATTGCTCTATCTCAACAGGGTTTTCAAACTCACATTTTTTTTATCTAGAATGGGAGAGGTTATATAAGCACGGATGGTAAAATTGTAACATTTTACAAACTATATAGTAATCTCTAAAAATTATATATATCCTTGTTAAACATCATATGTAAGCTTTTTAATACATTTTTGAGTATAAGATTCAAACTATTTTATTTTTAGAGGTACAATTCTTACTAGGACAATTTTGTGAGAATAACTTATAAGCAATAACAATTTGATGATAAGCTGTTTGTTAAATTTATATTTTAAAGCTCAATTTAATTTTGAATGTTCATAGATGTATTAAAATCTACGCATAAATAAAATTATTGAATATAATTTGAAACTTAAAGCATACAATGATTTCAAAGTAAACAAATGGTATTAAGTTGCAAAATACATGAAAATTTCTGAAATATAATATTAAAATATATATAAATTTTAAATCTCAAGGTTTTTATCCTGGGCTGGTAACTTGTGTTGATTTCACTATTAAAAATGAGATTACTTGATTTCAAAATTTTATGTGATTGACTTGTTGGTGGGTTTATGACCCATAAATTGTAAGAGTCAGTTCACTTTTTAAGCAACTATTCCCACATCATTTATGGCTTTTAAAATGTTCTCTTCATTAAGAGAACATTCAAGCGAAGAAGCTAACTCATTACAAATAGTATTTATTTGAATACCTCTAGCGATGGTCTGTTTTGAAAAGTCAAAATTTTCCTAGTAAAATTTTTGTGAAAGTTGCCATCTATTTTATAAATCTCCCCATCTATCTCAGTGTTGCTTAGAGAATTGCATCTTGTGTGTGCATTGGCAGCCTTATGTGGGTGTTTTGTTTTCCTATACCCCTACTAAACCACAAGGGCCACTATTTTTGTCTCCAATAGATGTTCTCCATCTTATAAGTAAATCTTAAATAATTTGTCCATAGCAGTATTGATTTACTTATCAAGGTTACTTGATTTTGCATCATCAAACTGTTTATTCCATATTTTTTGTTTACTTTTAAGGAATTTCACTTTTTGTAGTAAGAGCCTAACTAACTTAACCTTAGTTGTGATACTCATGCTACTAGCCTCTAACTAGACCCCTAAAGGCATCTGCTTTAAGCCACATATTATAAAAATGGAAGGGATTAGGAACTAGAGATCTAGCCTCCACACGAGGGAGAATAGGTTGATGACTTGGTAGGGGCTTTCAGACCACATTTTGATGTCATTCTACCTATTTGCTGATATCAAGAAATTTTCAATGCAGGACAAGGAAGGATTCTCCCTAGAGTTACTAAAGAAAATCTATACATCATATATAAATAGATTGTGTGGAAGATATTTTCTGTTGTTGGTATTTACTTTTGGTATAAACTTCAAAACATTTATAGATGACATATATCTAAATAAATTAAAGGAAAGAATATTTTGTGTTTCTTTTTTTTTTTTTTTTTTTGTTAATTATAATCCCTACACTAAGTAATTTATATACAATAATCTCTCTAGAATAGGAAAGAAATAACTAGGAAACTTTAGCTAAGTAGGAAAGTAAATCAATAGTAATTATAAGGATTTCAACACACCCCCTCAAGTTGGTGCAACGATATTAAATATGCCTAACTTGCAAACCAAATGATGAAATAACTTACTACTGAAGCCTTTTGTGAAAACATTGGCCAGTTGTTCTTTTGAAGCTACATAGGAAACATTTATGGAACCTTCAACTATCTTCTCTTTTATAAAGTGATGATTAATGTCTGTGTTTAGTTCGATCATGCTGGATTGGATTATTTACTATACTGATGACTGTTTTACTGTCACAAAACAAGGATGTATTTGTTGTTTCAAATAACTTTAATTCTCCCATCACTCCATGCAACCATAGGAGTTCACAGATGCCTGATGCCATAGCCCTATATTCTGCTTCTGCACTGGACCGAGCAACAACAATCTGTTTCTTGCTTCTCCATGTGACCAAGTTTCCACCGAGAAAAACACAATGACCTGAGGTTTGATCTTCTATCATTAAGGGAACCAACCCAATCTGCATTAGTGTAGCCTTTTATTTTCAATTGACCATGTTTAAAAAATAACAATCCTCTACTTAGCGTTGATTTTAAATATTTCAAAATCCGATGCACAGGTTCTAAGTGGGATTCTCGAGGGTCATGTATGTACTCACTGATTAGACTAACAACATAGGCAATATCTGGTCTAGTATAGGAAAGATAAATCAGTCTCCCAACCAATCTCTAATACTTGCCCACATCAATCGGACTTTTCACTCCAGCTAGAAGCTTGTGATTAGCTTCAATGGGTGATTCTGCAGGTTTAAATCTCAACATATCAGTTTCCTTAAGGAGGTCAAGAATGTACTTCCTTTTAGAGATAAAAATTCCTTTTTTTAGATCTAGCAACTTCAATTCTAAGGAAATATCTCAACTTTCAGAAATCCTATATCTCAACTTTCAGAAATCCTTAATCTCAAACTCTCTAGCTAGCAAATTTTTCAAGTGAGTCATTTCTTCTTCATTATTCTCTGTCACTACTATATCATCAACATAAACAATAAATAATGTGATCTTACTTGCATGATGTTTAATGAACAGGGTATGATCAGTATCACTTTGAATGCATCCAAACGAGAACATGTCTCTATTGAATCTATCAAACCATACTCTTGGTGACTGCTTCAGTCCATATAATGACTTCTTCAGCTTGCAAACTTTCTCTTTGGTATTGTCATCAGCAAATCCAGGAGGAATGTCCATATATACCTTTTCTTTTAAATAATCATGTAGAAAAACATTTTTAACATCAAATTGATGTAACTCTAAGTCAAGATTAGCTGCACAAGACAGCTAAATTCTTAGTGTTCTCATTGGCTACAGGAGCAAATGTCTCCTGGTACTAACTAAACCCTTTGGCTACCAACCTAGTCTTGTATCTCTCAATTGAATCATCTACTCTATGTTTAATTATGAACACCCATTTACATTCAATCGGGTTCTTTCCTAGTGGAGGAATTACAATATCCCACGTCTCGTTTTTTGCCAAAGCTATCATTTTCTCAATCATTGCAGCCTTCCATCTTGAGTCTTGTAATGCCTCTTGCCAATCCTGTGGTATTAAAACAAAAGAAACAGACAAAACAAAGGTGCTATAGGAGGAGGATAGAACACTATAGGAGATAATATTAGAGATTGGATGTTTAGTGCATGTTCTAACTCCTTTTCTTAGAATAATAGGAATATGAAGGTCAATATTAAAGGAATTAGAATTAGGATTAAGATCAGAATCAACAGGGATTAAAAAAGGCTCATTACGTTCTTGTTTCTTTTGTATTTTTAGGACCTGAATTTGGAGAGGACGGTTGAGCAGAGGTTTCATGCTATATGGTTGTATCTGTATTACCCTGCAATGCGTAGGTTCTCAAATCAGGTTTATCCAATCTTCCTAGTGTTTTTATTGGTTGGTCTCTCTTATCGTCTATGCCTATAGGAATCTTCCCCTAGAAAGGAATTTCCATAGAATTATCCATCACCTCTTCCATTTGAAATTTCTCCCCCTGAAGAGGTGACTTGGAAGGAAAATAAGATTCAAATTCACTGAAAGTAACATCCATGCTTATAAATTATTTTCTTGAAGGAGGATAATAGCATTTGTACCCCTTTCGAGTATTAGAGTAGCCAACAAACACACACTTCAAAGCTCGATGATCTAATTTGCCTAGATTGTTTTGATGAATAAAACAAACACAGCCAAAAATTTTATGAGGTACAATATAAGAGTTTTTTCCTTGAAGAACCTCTAATGGAGTTTTAAAGTTTAAAGTATGGAGGGACATGCAATTAATAAGATAAGCAATAGTCAAAATAGCATCCCCAATATGGCTTAGGAAGATTCATAGTAAATATAAGAGATTTAACTACTTCTAGTAAATGCCTATTTTTCCTTTCAGCTACTCCATTCTAAGCACTAGTTTTGACACAATTAGTTTGATGTATGATTTCATTAGAATCTAAATAGGTAAGAAAATTTGCATTCATGTATTCAGTATCATTATCAGTTCGTAGGATTTTAACATGTGCATCAAATTGAGTACAAATCATTTTATGAAAGTTCTGAAAACACGAAAGAACTTATGTTTTTTCCTTTCATCAAATAAACTCAAGTCAATCTAGTACAACAATCAATAAAGGTCACAAATCATTTATAACCAGAAAGAGAAATAGTTTTAATAGGACCCTATACGTCAGAATGAATAGTAGCAGAAGGTACCAAACTTTTATTATTAATTAAGAATAAAAATGCCTTGTGTGTTTGGCAAGTTCACAAGCATCACATGCTAATAAGTCAAAATCACACTTAGTAGGCAAAATGGGAAACAAACGCCCTAAAACAGAAAAACAAGAGTGTCCTAATCTCTTGTGCCATTGAATAATCTCATGGGAAGGATTTCTAGAAGTTTCTAACAAAGCTTGACTGGTGTCATCCAACAAATGCAGTCCACCGCTCAAGCTACCGCTGCCAATCGTTCTCCTTGTGTTCAGCTCCTAAAATATGCAACGACTAGGATAAAATGTTACTTTGCAATTAAGTGCTTTTGTGATTAAGTTAACAGATAAGAGATTAGCAAAAAATCTAGGAACATGAAGAATAGAGGACAAATTAATATTGGAAGTACAGTCAACAAAATCTGTGCTAGCAATCGGTACGAAGGAGCCATCCACAATTCAGATTTTGCGGTGCCCTAATATATAGTATATGTAAAGAAATGTTTTATCTCCTGAATCTATAACCCAAGAGGATTTTACAATTTTAGCAAGGAATGTAAGAAAAGCATTACTTGAACTGACAAAATTAGGAGCTGCAGTCTGAGTTGAGGAAGAATCAAGCTGTGACAACGAATGTTTCAGGGACTGAATTTTTGTATTAGAAAAGCTACTAGTAGTAGATGGTTCCTAAGATAAAATCCCACGATCAGATATGTGCGCTTGTGGTCTAGAAGAACTAACACGTTTACCTTCTCGCCCTTTAGTTGGGCATCCATTTAATTTCTAGCAGAACTCTTTAGTGTGCTTGTTCTTACCACAATAGTCACAAGCTAACTGATCTCTATTCGAAGATTCATTCTTTGTAGCCTGTATTGGTTCTCTTGCAGAATTAGCAATCAAGCCTGCTTTATCAACTGTAGACCTATGAACCACAACACTCCTCCTAGGCTACTCTTGTTGTACAAAGGAGTAAACTTGGCGTAAGGATTGGAAAGAGTCTCATCCGAGAACTTGAACCCGAATATGATCATACTTGTTAATTAGGCTGGCCAAAAATCATACACGCGTTTTACTTCAATCAACTTCTGAACTTGAGTTGCATCATCAGGACATTTTGCTTGAAAATCCTAGTAATAATTCAATTTTTGCCACAAGCCACTAATTTCAGCAAAAGACTGAGCAATAGTCAGATCCCCTTGCTTTGTCTCATGAATTTTCTGTCATAATTCATATCTCTGAGCATAGTTTCCAGTTTGTGAATACATCTAAGAAGTAGCATCCCATATCTTCTTAGTCGTATCAAGAAGCAAGTATCCTCAGGAAATAGTTGGCTGCGTGGAATTTATTAATTAGGACAACCAAAGAATTCTCGGATTTCCACTTGCTAGAGCCTGGATTTGTAGAAACTGGTTTAGTCGTTCCACCATCAAGATATCCCTACAAATCTCTAGCTTCAATGAACAACAAACAAAACCGAGACCAAGCCACGTAGTTCATTCCGTATAACTTTACTGAACTAATTTGAAGTGAGGGACTCTCTGAATGAAAACTAGATTTTCTTTCTGCCACCCATACTGTCGAAAAAAAAATTCTCATGCAGCACTAGAAAAATAAGCAGAAAAAGGGAAAAAAATTCTAAGAAGTCAGAGACAGCACTGAAGGATCAGCAGGTAAGAATTGCCACACCAAGTCGAGTCCGCTGGAACAAGAAATGTTGACGGAGCTCGCTGGAAACAGCCGCACATGTCAGTGGATGAAGGATGGCCAGAAGTTTCATGTGGCGCGTGTGTCCGGCCATGTGGTTGGACGGAGGGCTAGTCCGCGGTCGCTCTCCCTTCTAAGGTGGGTGGTTATGAGCAACTCTCACTCCTGGTGGTGCTTTGTGTATCTCAGACCACTGCTGAAGCTGAAACCGTAGCCAAAACTTCATGGCAATGGCTCTGACACCATGAAGAAATTAAAGGAAATAATATTTCGTGTTTCTTTCTATTGTGTTAATGACAATCCGTACACTAGGTAATTTATATACAATAACCTCTCCTCTAGAATTGGAAAGAAATAAACTAGGAAACTGTTTCTAAGTAGGAAAGTAAATCAATATTAATTACAAGGATTTCAACAATATCATATAACAGATGTTTTGTTCTCCTTGTTATTTTCTTTCATTGAGAATTCGCAATCTTGGTGCCCTTATTTTGATTCACTTAGTACATGGTTTCTGTTAATTTTTTTTTCCTAAAATTGAATTGGATAAGAGTTTGAGTGTTACATTTAGCTACAGTGTAATTTGAAATAGAGAAAATTGCCATGATGCTATTAGGAACTTAGTTATCTTGCATTTCTAGTTATAAAGCTGATGAAAGTGAGAATCGTGTAGCATTTTTTTAGAGAGGGTCTTGTCTTTCGGTAATCCCATTCTCAAGCTTTTGGATGGCTGGTTAACTAACAGGGTTTGGAACTTGTTTGCTTATGTCCTGGGTTCTACACGTATATGGCATTCTATCTTGGTGGTGAAATTAATATGCCCTTGTCTCTGGTCTCATTTGGATTTCTGAGTTGAACTATTGCTTTAGGTTACATCTGCTAGAGGACCTAGCAGAAGGAGGTCGTTAGGAGTGTTGGGTACCTGATATGGATTGTTGGCTCATCTCGTAACCGCTGAAACTTTAAGGATTGATAATCGATATGCAATTTGTTTTGCAAATTATCTTCAGTTTATGAATTGATGTCTTCAATTTTTTCATTCAAAAATACAGAAATGGCAAACTTACCCAATTAACAATCATAAATGTAGATATAGCGAACTTGCCCAATTAAAAATGCAAATTATGAGGAGAAGCACGTCTAGAATAGCCTGTATAAGCTAAAAGCTTCAATGTTGATGGATTTTGCTCATACATTAATGATGATGGGCTTAAGACCATGTCTTGTAATCTAGTTTGGCATGTTGTATCCTCTAACTGAGAATGTTGCTAAAATATGTGAGATTTTTCCGTTATTAATGCAGGAGGAGAGGAAAACCTTACCTATCTATGGATATCGAGATCTTCTTCTTGAGTCAATTGCAAATCATCAGGTATTCAATTTTCCCTAATTACATTCATAAGTTTTAACTTGAAACTAATGTCTTGAAACATGACATATAAATCCATACTAGTTATGCTCAAATCTGGGCAATAGTTTGCATGGACTAATGCATGTACAGATGTATTTAACCTGTGGTTATTTTGGTTAATTTCTACTGCAGGTTCTTGTTATTGTAGGAGAAACCGGTTCTGGAAAGACCACGCAAATACCACAGTACCTTCATGAAGCTGGATACACCAAGCGTGGAAAGGTATAAGTTTGTTCCTTGCCCTTTTTTTTTTGATGGTAGATTCTGCTGGAGTTACAATTATTTTTACCTTCTGTTGAACTTTTGAGTGCTTGTGATTGTGGGAATAATGTGTTACTGTTGTTTTCTGTGGAGAGAATTTTTTCTATTGATTCAATTAAAGAATGGTTACACCTATTTATACATGGAAAAAGTATATGCAAAATATCTATGCTACCCTTTACACTTAATATTAGGATTAACGCATAAAAAAAGAAGCTAACTAGACAACACTCCCCCTCAAGTTGGCGCATAGATATTAAGAATGCCCAACTTGCACAATAAATTCTGAAAGATTTTGCAACTTAGCTTCTTAGTGAAGATATCTACCAGTTGATTATCTATGTCACATGAGTGAATTTCAAGACACTTTGGTTGATTTTCTCTTTTATGAAGTGTCTATCAATCTCAATGTGTTTTGTTCTATCATGCTGAACTGGATTCTGAGCAATGCTAATAGCAACCTTGTTATCACAGAACAAGGTTGAGGATCCAGATCTGAGAGTTCCAATTCACTCGTTAGCTTTTTTACCCATAACATCTCACAAACTCCTACAGCTATGGCTCTATGCTCGGCTTTTGCGATTGAACGAGCTACTACATTCTGCTTTTTACTCCTCCAAGTAACCATATTTCCTCCAACAAAGGTACAATAGCTTGAAGTCAATCTTCGGTCATCTGGAGATCTAGCTCAATCTGCATCAGTATAAGCCTCAGTTCTTAGACGATCGTGTTTTGAAAAACATATGCCCTTCCTAGGAGCAGACTTTAGATACATCAAAATATGAAAAACAACTTTTAGATGAGAGTCACGAGGGTCATGCATATACTGACTAACAAGATTAACGGCATATGCAATATCAGGCCTAGTATGTGAGAGAAATCAACCTGCCAATAAACCTTCGATATTGGCCCAAATCAACCGTATTTCCAAGTCCTGCTTGCAATCTATGATTGACTTCAATTGGAGAATCAGATGGCTTACATCCCAACATACCTGTTTCTTATAAGAGATCTAGGACATATTTCCTTTGAGAAATGAAAATCCCTTTATTAGATCTAGTAACCTTAATACCAAGAAAGTATCTCAGATTCCCTAAATCCTTAATCTCAAACTCTTGAGCCAGTAGTTTCTTCAGGCGAGCAACTTTTGTTTCATCATCTCCTGTCACAACCATATCATCAATATAGACAACTAGTAATGTGATCTTACTATTGTAGTGTCTGATAAATAGTGTGTAATCAGCATTACTTTGAGTGTAGCCAAAGGAGATCATGGCCTTACTAAGTCTGTCAAACCATGCCCTGAGTGACTGGTTGAGACCATACAAGGCCTTTTTCAACCTCCACACTTTTCCTTTGGTTTTCTGACAATCAAATCCTGGAGGGATATCCATGTAGGTGTGAACCCCTACCCCACCGTACGCACTCGCAATGTGGAAATGCGTATGACAAATGGATAGAAATGCACTTAATGTGTGAGAGTCGCCACCTGGTTTAATTATTTAAGGGTAAACTAGGAAAACCCTAAATGACTCCGATTTTAATTAACCTAATTACTAGATT
>CANUEP010064671.1:0-96369 GCA_947857235.1 Jatropha podagrica | reverse complement strand
AAAAAAAAAAAAAAAAAAAAAAAGAATCTGAGTTTTATGATCTCAAAAATTTAGAAACCCACAGCCCAACCACAGGATTTGCTAAACATCTCCGATTAATCAATTCTCATTCATTAATGAATCTGACTCTGTATCATACCATTTACACCTTCCATCGCAGCCTTGACTACTGGTTTAGCAGCAACATCGTAGACCTCTTGAGAAGTAGTGTGTGGTCCAAATACTTTGTCTGCCACAGCAAATTCAGTGTCATTTAAACTTACATATATATAAGTAATTAATTCAATCCAATTACAATGGAGAAGAAGAATCACCAAATGCATAAGCAGTTGCTGGATTATATTCATTCCTAACAATTTTATCTCCATCCGCATACCAAGCGATCTCATCTCCTCTCTGAAACTCTCTTTCACTGTAACCAAGCGAATCTCATCCACATCACCACATAAAACAAACCAAACGGATTCAAATTTAAACGCATAGATCTGTTCCACTACTCAGATCTAACAATTACCTCAATGGTCTAAACCGAATCGTCACCGAAATACTATCTCCATTCCTGGGCACATCAATCGGTTCGGCAACAAAGTCCTCCGTCCCAAACCCGACAGGAGTGCGATTACCGTAATTGCGCTGACCGTAGTACATTGAATCCGAGCGAGAACGACTTGGAGTCATGGATCGGGAACCAAGTCCACCTCCCGAGTTGAAATACGAAGAAGAAACCGAAGAAGAGCAGGAACGAGGAATTAATCTGTTGCTGACGTAAGAAGAAGCTGAAGAAGTGGAAGAGTAAGGAGTAGACGGCTTCCGATAGGAAAATGGGGAGCTGCTCCGAGCTCGTGAGGAAGAGGCCATTCGAGTCGCGTTGACTCACTGAGTCAATGAGAGACTCGGTTCAGGACTATAAAGCCAGAACCAAAGAGAAGGAGAAGAAGAAGAAGAAGTGAAGAATGAGTCAGTGTAGTCACATGGCTTCACAGACAAAAGCGAATAACATTGCGGTTTCTTTATTTGCTAGTATAATACTTTAAGCCACTGAAGCTACAGAGAGAGATTGTTTCTTCTTCTTTAAGACAACGAGTTGCAGAGAGTAAGAGAGAAGAGATTTGATTTCTAATAGACCAGAGAGAGAGGAACGAAGAAATGAGAACGATAGGTTTTGTTTTTTCTTTTTTGTCGAACTTTTTTATTTAAAAAAATTTTTTTAAGGTGGTTAAGAAAAAAAAAAAAATAGGAATAATGCCGAGGAGGTGACGTGGCAGTTGAGGGGTATGAGAGTTTAAAGCAAGTAAAATGGACCCGCGAAGCAGGCAGATTTTGAAATTAAGGCAATAAAAATGAGCGGGAATAACAGTGGGTGGGTATCAGGAAGGAGAAGTTGGAAATTGACAAGGTAAAATTAATTAATTTTAATTTTTTAGCCTCTACTACTCCCTGAGTAGTAGGGTAAGCCAGGTCTGTTGGGTAAGTTAGGAGAATGTAATTTACCAAAATAGCCTTTTTAATTTGCAGAAAAGAGAGTATTGTAAGTTACTTGTTGCTGTATTGAAATGACGATGGAACGGAGGAGGAGCGTCGTGGGAGAAAAGTCGTCTTGGCTGTATTCGACGTGGTGACACGTGTCAAAATAACTGTCTGTGATGGAGCCCACTTTTTTGAAAAAAAAAAAAAAATTATTATCGGGTTTGTTTATGGTTTTCCCAGTGATCCTGGACCCAGCCGGCCCACTTTGAGGCCTCACTACAAAAAAATTATTTTAAATTTTCAATTTAATTTGTTTTTTGAAATATTGAATTTTGGAGCTTTGTGTTATGTGTACAAACTAAAAGGGAAATATTAGGCTTGTCATACGAAGCGTTAGGAGTGTAGGTAGCAGCAAGTAGTTTTTGAATTTCCTTTTTGACGTGTTTGATTAGTAGGATTATTAATTTTTAAAAAATTTTAAATTTGGAATTTCTATTATAAAATTTGACACTAATTGCAAATATAATTGTACCCATTTAATCAAGATTACACCATCAATTTTTTGCAATTAAAAAGATGGTGATATAGTTATGGTATAAATAAGTTTAGAGAGTGATTGAAAACAAAAAAAGAAATTGGTATAATAGGATTTAATTTCGTTTTAACTATGGTCTTATGGACATCATTGCAACATGTCTTTAAATATTAGGGTAAAATAACATATTTTAGGAGATATGTGTATAATTATGATTTTTAAAAAATATTTGAATTTTGTTTTCATTATTAGACAAAATTTACATTCACAAATTAGCCAAACAAAGTGATTCGATTGACCTCTCGTATTTTTTATAAAATATGAATAGTAAGTCTTTTTATTATAAAAGTATGTTAATAAAAGTGTGTTCCCATCATAATGATTACATATTATAACTAAAAATCTTTATGAAAAATTCTTATTGTCTCTTTAAGATTACAAACTTTTACTGACACAACATACATTTTTGGATTAAAATATTAATTTTTTATATGTGATTAGTATAATTTTTACATTTTTAGCTATTTAATATGTGTTCTGTTGATAAAGTTTTATAAATTCTAATGTTTAATAAAATAATTTTAGATATTGTAGCACTTAATTAGATGCCATTTTAAGTCCTTTTGCAATTTTAATTTGCAATCATGCACATTTCTTTCAACAAAAAAAAAAAAACAAAACCATACCCAATAGTTGGGCTGTGCAAAATATGGACTCATTTTGATTCAGTTCAATTTAATAAATTATTTAATGGATGTTTAATCTTTTTGGCTCGATCAAATTTATTATTGGTTTGAATCGATTTCATAGAAATTTATTAAAGGGGTTTAAAATCATACTGATATGATAAAAACTGATCAAAATCGGTTGAACCATCATGTTCGAGTCGATTCAATTCATATGCTAATTTCAATTTGATTTGTTGATTAAAATTTTCAATTTGCATTTTTATCTTGGTTTGATTTGATTTGAACCGTATCGACAGTTCCCTTCCCAAGAGTCATGTCCTATCAAAATGAAAATGAGCTAATATTATACAAATTAAAATTAAAATTGAATCTAAAAAGTTTATCTTTTAATTATAATTCTTATAAAAAACCGTACTAAAAATGTACTACTAGAATCATATTAAATCTGAATTAAAATGAGGGGTGAAACTACTGTAGAGAAATAAAATTTTATTTATCTATATAGAAGTGTTTATTAACCATTAGATTAATATAATTAAATATAAGTCATAGATTTAAAAAAATTAAAATAACCTTTTACCTTTAAAACAGGTTGTATTCATTTTTTTTTAAAAAAAAAAGCTTACATTTATTTAGTATTATTAATTTTAAATTCAACAAGAGATTTACTCTATCAATTATTTTTAATAAAAAAATTAAAGAATAAAATTATAAAAATAAATTAAAGTTTCAATACTCATATATAATTTTTTATTATATATTAGATTTAAATTATTTAAATACTAATTTTTCATTAATAAACTTTTGTTTAAACCTTTTAAACACTAAAAACAATTCAAACTTCAAGATCTTAATTCATACTTTAAAATAAATTTATTAAAATTTAACAACAATTAATTTTTCTTTCTTTTATTTTTTTATCATGCCAAATTTACTTTGATTTATGAAAAGTTGAATAATTCTAAAATTTCAATTAACTTTTAAATATATTTTTAATTATATATTGATTTTATTTCATTTAGTCTACATATTTTACTAAAAGCCCTAAACCATAACATTCTATAATATTTAAATCTTTTTTTAATTATCTATCTTTAAAGTGGAATTGATTTTCCATATTTTCATGGGAGATTGTATAATTCTAAGGTATTTAACGATCTAATTTTTAATACTTATACAACTTAACTTTAGGATGAAGAATAAATTCAACTTAACTTTAGGATGAAGAATAAATTTAGACTTATATGTTTACTTTTAAAGATAAAAAGAAATTATTTTTAAAAAAATATAAAAGAAAGAGTAAGAAAATAAAATAACTATTTAATAGGTAATCAATATTTTAATAAATTGAGATAATGATGTGTCACTCAAATAGAATTCTATATTAATACAGAATTTGTTAGTTCTGTATTGTAGTAAAAGCCTAAAATGAGCGATAAATTTATAGATATAATATTTCATTTTTGATACATTATTTAGTTTAAAACAAGCATCATATTTTATCATTTAAAATAAAAATTTTATCATTATTTATTAATAAATGTTGTTCATATATTAATTAAAATATAATTAGTTATTGTTAATTTATACTATTAGATTCGTATGTATTTAAATTTATGTAATTTCTTAATCAATATATCAAACAAAAGGAATTCTTCTTAGTATCAAAACACCTTTTCGCTTAGCAGCAATTGTGCACTATGTGTTTTGCTCCAACCACCAACGTCGCAAGTACAGCCCCTTTCTTAGTATTAGATTAACATCTTCAAATCTTCAAATCATTTGCTTTGGAACACATTCTTCATAGCCATAATCTTTATGACCACATTTCTTTAGTGCAACTCTTCCACCAAAAACAAATCTATATCACTTTCACTCTACCACCCGTTCTCTCTTGTTACTCAAAAGCTGCACCGAATATATCTAATTAGATTAGTGCTTTCATATATACAAATAATTGGTTCACTAGGCAGTTTGATGTGTTTAACGTATTCCTCTATGGTGATCTTGATGAAAAAGTGTATATGGAATAATCCACAAAATTTTTTGATGTTGAGAAACCCGATTATGTATGCAAGCTCAATTGTTCATTATACGATTTTCGAAAAGCTCCACACTAATTATTTTATAAATTAAACGTAAATTCTTTATCTTTTTTTTACATCAAATGAATTCCATGAAATTTTATAGAATTTATTTATAAATTCAATTTTTTATATGTATGAATTTAAATTAAATAAATTTTATGAATCTAAATATAATTAACCTAATTTCTACTAAAAAAATATGAAATTTTCAAATGAATTTCATATGCTTAAACAATCCAAGACTTTATGACAAATTTATCTATGCTTCTAGCATTTTAAAGGGGATGTATTGAATTAGAATTGTGTTAGATTTTAAAAAAATTATTGAGTTTTATAGAATTGAAGGATTTTCTGAGATTTACATAAATTCCACTTGAATTTTACTTAGAGTTTTATGGAACTAGTGAGACTTTATAGATTTTAATTGACTTTAATGAAATTAATTTTAGGACGTAATTGAATAAATTAAATGATATTAGAATTAAATGGAAAACTAAAAAACAATGAAGTACTAAAAAGTAAAATGTTTCATGTTATCTAAAGTTATTATTTAACTTATTGCCATTAACAGTGAAATGCTTGCAATAGCTAGCGTCGTCGACTACTATCTTGCTCCATTGACTGCTATATTAAACGGGTTCGACAGTGGATACTCTATTTATTATTAATAAAAAATATATTTTAAATAAGTTTAAAAAATTTAAATAGTTAAAAATTCGCGAGTACCTTATTTGTTGAAACTATTTATTTAAAAAATACTTTTCAATGGATTTTTGAACGGATCACAAGTAATAAATATTTAAATGGTTTTAAATATGGGTACTTAAAATATGTATTTAAATGAGTTTAGAATGGATACGGATAGTAAAATTTTAAACGAATATCTATACGAGTAGTTTAAAATTCGTGATATCCGCTCCGTTTTCATTTTATTAAAGGGTGTATTGAATCGAGAGTCTACGAGATTTTATAAGATTTTTGAAATTTTTGGGTTGAAAGATAAAATTGTGAATGACTCTTTTATTTATACATAACATTCTAAAATCTAACAAAATCAATAATTTTATAAAATACTTTCCAATTAATAATTTTTCGAATACCATCAAATTTATATAAACTTTTAAAAAGTCACAATTGAATATTATTAGATTTTTATGGATGTTATAAGAGCCTGAATTAAATATCATAAAATTTTAATAGACTCTAAAAAAATATTAAATACCATTGGAATTTTGAAATCTTTTAAAATCTAACATACTTTTAATCCTATACACCCTAATAAAATTATTATCTTAAAGTTTTTGTTTAGAAAATACAAGCAAATGAATTTTCTAATTTTGAATTTATTGTAAACATGAAAAGTTCATTTACAAATGAATTAATTGTGTAAAATTGATTTGAAAATTTCATCTTTTTTAGCAAAATTTGGTTAAATTATATTCAAATTCATAGAATAGAATACAATCAACAGAATCTTCATTTTTTTATACAAAATGCAAAAATAAATTAAGATTTATAAATGAATTATACAAAATTTAATGACCTATATGTTTTAGATTTAATATATCAAATATGAAAATATCATTTATCATTAATAAAATTAATAAGCCATATTTTGAATTTTTATATATGAGTTCCATCATTCAATAAAATAATTTTACTAATTAAACATTTAAAAATATAAATAATATTATAAATTAAAGTATTTAATCGATTAAAATAAAAGTTAGAGGTTATAAAATTTAGAATGGTAAACAGTAAATGATTTCACTGAAATAATAGTAACAATCATTGTTAGCTTTCATCTTCATATTTAACTTTACTGCTAAGATAACTTTATATGCATACCTTAAACCTTAATTACTTTTCATTGATGCAATGAAAGTGATGGAGACCCACAAGTTGCCACAAATACATGGGAACATTTAGCAATTAGGATAGCACTAACTGAAATTGGAAGAACGTATAAGCACGCGCGGAGTCCCAAAACATAGCAAGGAAAAAATGAAAATTGTACCGGATCCATATTTTCCCATGTGACGGTGCGTCCTTTGCCTGTCACGCTTTACACGTAAGACCAAAACGTGAAGTCAATTTGCTTGCGTCGGGCTGGTGGGGACATTTAAGTCTTTTTGTGTCTTTTCTCTTCTCCGGTGACAATGTGAAGGCATTCCCGTTAGGGTTCACATCGGATTGGACACTCACTCAAAATGCACCATGTGATTAATATATATATATAATCCTGAAAAAAAAAAAAAAAAAATTTGCTACCAAAAATAATCTCCAAGTATTTGATTCATCTAAATGGGGTCATGTGTGCTGATTTCTTATGACAATGTTTAGCGGTAGCAAAGATAAAAAAAAATTTGACTAGTTTATTTTTTATCTTAAAATTAATAGTAACATTGAAAAAATATTATTTATTATTCTTTAAAATATTATATTTGAAATAAAATAATAATAATCAAGATTTATATTTATTACTCATTTATTCCTAAATTATTTATTTGACTTGTCTTTAATTAATATATATGATGTTCTGATTGAAGTAAGCATACGTTGTTGGTTTGGTACTTTCTGCGCATATCTTTCTCCGTTAACAATTCTAGACTTCAAAACTATAAATAATTGTGTTCACAAAAAGTAAAACGTGCAATCAATTGTCATGTTATTTTGTTTGTTGGTGACGTGCCCCACAGTATGCCAATCATGCACGACTCACTATCGGTCTGGTTCAAATCGAAATCAATTTAGAAATTTCGGTTTTGAACGGGATTGAAATTAAAAGGAATCGGTCAGGATTCAAGGTTTTGCCTGATGCTATCGGTCGGGATTGAAATTAGAAATTGTTTTGCAGTGCGGAGGTACAAAATATAAATTTCAAAACCTTAATAAGATTTTTTAAAAAAAAATCATTGGAATGACTCCACCTAGTACCGTCCCAGGATGGATTGCTTTCCTCCTTCTGTACCTAAAGTTCATATTTTAGTCCTAACAAAAAAAGATAAATTGGGATTATATTTGTTCTCAAATTGGTAAAAAACAAAAAAGGAAAAGGGTAGAAAATAGCAAAAAAGTCGAACAAAAAATGACGGGCTCTTTGTTCATCTGAAATTAGCCTAACCCATTGAACTAAAATTAAAATTGAAATCGTAAGGTAATATTTTACGGGCTTAACTTACAAAAAAATCTCGACTTATGCAAGTTATTTTAGAATCACTTTAACATTTATTTCTCTAACACCTCAAATTGAAAAGTTTATATTATTATCACCATGAATTCAAATTCTGCTAGTGTTTTAAATAAAAAAAAATACTAAAATGGATATCACAGAATTAGTGTTATATTAACTTAACCTAACGTGTTAAAACGATATCATTTTGAAACCAACACTCACTGCTTAACTTAGCTCTTTTTCACCAAAAATCTCTAATATTTTAAAGTCTATTCGGAACAAATGAATAATGGTTTTAAAATTCATTTGTAAATGAATTTCAAATAGAATTCATTTGCAAATGAATTTGTCATATTTGATATGCTACAATTTAAAATAAAAAATTTAATTGAATTTCATAAATTTATGTTTGAAATAAATTCTCAAGTCAAAATTTATTTGTATTTATTTTCTAAAATACCCTTAACATAATAATCTAATAAAAATAAATAATAAATACAAATTTATATTTATTATATACAATATCATAACTTTTTATTTTTTTACTAAGATATAAATAATAAATTTCATATGAATAATACACTTAAATTCCACCCTAACTAATTAATTAATTAATTATATAAATATATAATATATAAAATAATTATAACATTCATCTAATAGTATCTTTAATTTGTATAGAATGTCTCCATTTAAGAAAAAAAATGTGTAAAATGTCTTCTTCATTTAACTAATTAATTTAGAAATTATAAAAATATTTGAAAAAATTATTATTGTTGTTAATTATATTTAGAAACATTAGTGCATATGACAAAAACTATAGTTTCGTACTAATAACTATAAAGTAAAAAAAAAAAAAAGGAAAAAGAAAGAAAATACTTCGGTCCATAAAAAGATAGTTTTATTAAATAAAGTTTAATGGTTTATTATTATTATCAAATTTGATAAAATAAATAAGTTTAATAAGTAAAAAAAATTAAAAAATTGAATTTGTAGAATAAAAGAGTAGTTTTCTCACAAAAAATTTGAATGTTTAATTTTATGGAATTCATTTGGAAATTTCACCAGTTTTTATTGAATTTAGTGTAATTATATTCAATTCTGTGAATTGAATTCATAAAATTGAAATCTACTTTTTTTTTATTTCAAACGCGAAAATATGAATTTGTAAATGAATTCTACAAAATTTTATGAAATTCATTTATTTCAAATTGGCTCTTAATCCCTAAATGCAGAGCGCAACCTTCACCCTCTCTTCTTCTCTTTACATTTTCATCTTTTAAGCCACAATGACCTCTGTTTAACCCTACTTGTCTGCTAGATTCAATCGTATTCGTGCCTCTTCCAAATGACAGGATCTAGACACCTCAACCAATGCCGATTTCCTCGTCAATCATGGTCTTTCTCTTCGTCTCCTTCTCTTTCCATGCCATGGATCCTCTCCCTCCTCTAGTTTCTTAATTTAAAACGGATGATTTGAGTTTAGAGAAACAACGGTACTTAAGAGTGCTGGTGAGGGTGAGAAATTGAGTAGCTTAATGAAGACTTTGGAGCTTTGGATTGTTGTTTGGCCTTGGGTGTCTTTTCAATATATACTTCAATATCTACAACAAACATGTTCAACATATTTCTTTTTATTTTTTTGCTTATATTGAATGGTTTGATATTTTGATTATTATAAATTTTAAGCATAGTTGGTTTTGCATTGCTTTAAGCGAGTCTAATAGCATGAATGGCAATTGCTATTTTCGTTTTGAGTTGTAAATGTTGGTTGGTTTGGAAATAGTGATAATTTATGATAAAGTGGAGAGATTAGGAAAGAGATTTTGGTGAAAAAGAGCCTACCTAAGACGGTGAGTATTGGTCTTGGGCTAAGTTACCTCAGCATAGCTACATGAGATCCATTTTATTAATTTTTTATTTAAAACCCTACTTGAAATTGAATTTAGAGTGCAATAATATAGAATTTTTAATGCAAGGCACAAAGGAGACGAATGTCAATTTATGATGTTTTTGCAAAAGTTCGTATAGGTCAGAGTTTTTTTTTTATTAAACTCTTTCTATATCGATTCAGCGTCAAAGAATTTCTTGCCGCTACTCAATGAAAAATTCGAGAAAGAATATACATTCTCGTGATTTGTATCCAAGAGTCAATTAGAAATTGAAAAATTGGATTATGAAATTACGAAACATTTGGCTTTATATTATATAATATAATATTAATTTTATTCTTATATAAAATATAAAATATAGAAGGTCAAATATGTAAAAAAAACATACTTGATAACGCTTACTTTATGGAAAAATTATTTTCGAGTCCCTGAGATTTTACAAAATAAATACTTTCGTGCTTGCTGTTTATGATAATTATTCTGGAATCCCTTAGCTATGCTTTCGTCCGACCACTTAATCATTCCGTAAAAAAATGGCATCTTTTCTATTAATTTTATATGAAAAACCTAAAATACTCTCACTTTATTATATAATGAGACCCATAAACCGTTTAAAACTCTATTATACAATTATTAACAATACTAATATGAAAACTCTGCTATCAATATTGCAAGGCCATGGAAATATGCAAAATATGAAAAAAATAGAAAGAAAAAGCAATATTACTCGAGCCATGGAAAACAAAAAATAAAATCAAATAACAATTACTTAAAATAAAAAAATTAACATTAATTATTTTAACTCAACCGTTCTCTCCCAAAACACCACTGCCACAGCAGCACCATTTACATCCAATTTTGTTGAACATAAACAACTATCATTGAATGTAGTTTACATTGCATCTATTAAAATTCCCGATTTGCCATATCCATCGATCAAAATAATCATAACAATCAAATTCCTATCTAAGAATCCATTTAATTGCTGCACCCACTAGAAACAAACAAAAAAAGAAAGTAGTCGTCGTTAGTGAGGGAGGCGCTGGAGTCGATCGGTTGTGTTGAGGTCACCGAAAATGAGCAGAGGCGTTGCTGCATTGATCACCGGAGAGGGTTGCAACTCGCACACTAGCTGTGTTCATCAGAGACGAGAACAGAGAGAGATCGATGGTGCAATGGCAAGGAGGAGTCGGCAGAGGGATGGCAACTGTTGGTTCAACTTAGATCGGTGGAGGTGGTGGCTGAAAAATAAAAAAGAAAGATAGAGTTTGGTACGGTTGAAACAAAAGAGAAGAAAGAAAAAAAAAAAAAAGGAAAAAGAGAGAGTGAGGGTATTTTAGGATGATTGACTTTTCTAATAGGATTTTAAGTGGTTTGTGGGTCCCATTACATGATAAAATGAGAGTATTTTAGAATTTTTATATAAAATTAATGGAAAAGATATAATTTTTTTTATGGAAGGATTAAATGGTCAAATAGAAACATACCTCAGGGACTCTGAAATAATTATCATAAACATTAAGAATGAAAATGTGTATTTATAACAATTCAGGGACCCACAAGTAATTTTCCCCTACTTTATTTAGACGCTGGGAACAAGACATAGATCAGGGACCAAACAGATAGATGATTTGGACGTGATACTTGGGAACGGTGCAACTGGTATCACTCTCCCAAATCCCACGTCTAATGTCTAACCAACCTCACCGGGAACTCTATATATAAGATTACAGTGCCCTCTTGAGAAAAGGTTAACGATCATTTGTTGCATTCCTTATACAATCACAGTCATTTCTTTATTATCAAAAGTCCAATATTTCGAGACTATCAGTACTTATTCAAATTATTAATATATTTTATTTCCCAAAAGATCTTAATCATTTAACCATAAACTCTTAATATCACTACTTAATCATTTGATTCAATAAATTACGGACTCATATTTGAAATTCAGCACAAACAAATGACCCATAATATTTTTATGCCTAAGATTTGCAATCTTGTTTTTTTTTTTTTTTTTTTTAAAAAAAAAAAAGAAGAAGAAAGAGGAGAGCCCGACTTGAATAAGTCTAAAATAATATATATATATATATATATATATAATTAGAAGTGTGAAAGAATCGAACCTAGTTTAAACTTGTCAAGCTTGAAATTCGATAAGTTTCAAAATATTAGGCTCAAGCTTGACTTAAAAATTTGAGTTCAATCTCAAAAAATTGTAAGTTTAAATTTGACTAAAACAACGTTATATATATATGTATGCGTGAAAACTTGATAAGATTTGACGATTAATGATTATTTAAGCTAAATATCACCGTACTCAATCTGAGCTCAAACAAAATTAGTTCAACTCATTCATATCCTTATACATAAAATTTTAGAATTGGCTCCGCCACTAATAGTGATTGTTAGAGTAAGAAATCCATTTGGACTTTACGTAAAAGTTTGAGCAAGAAAATGACAAAATTATTTAATTGGTAGTTCATCTAATTGAGTTAACCAAATATCCACCGGTAATATTTTCCGATCCAAAAAATATTTTTACTCACAAGTTACCACAACGTATGGGACAAAACATGCTTGAAAATGAGAAATTGAAGAATTAATAAAATTAAAAATTATATGTGTAAAAAAAATATTATGAGTCAATAATAATACTCTCTCTATCGTATTTTATTTATTTATTATTCATTTTTTGGATGTTGTTTGTAAAATTTCTAAATTTAGACGTAAATTATTGTTTTTCCTATAATAATATTTATGACTTTTATACACTAAATTCTTTATATGCGTGTTTTGTTAAATCATGCAAATAAATGAGACGGAGAGGGTAAATTATGATAACATTAGTCAATAAACCAACTCTGGCTACACAAACTATAATGAAAGAGAGAGAAAGAGATGCTATTAGTAAATAAAATCCTAAAAAATGTATTTTCAAAAGAAAATTTTCTGATCAAATTGTCAAGATTGCTGAAAAAAAGAGAGAGAGAGAGAGAGAAAGATTAGGAAAGTGACCTCTTTTTTTAAAAACAAATGACTAGATTAGGAAACTTAAATAACAAAATAATTAATGAAAAGGTAAGATGTAATTTGTAGGTTCCATGTCTAATAATAACATAATCCTAAAAGATGGGTTAGTCTTAACAAACCAACAACCATCCCCTCCCTATGTTAACAGCATCAAATAAATATCATAAAAGAGAAATTTAAAAAAAAAAAAGTGATTCAGATAATAAGATACGTTTATATTTAATCAATGAGGTTAAAAATTCAATTTATAAAAAATATTTATAAATAAATACAATTATAAAAAATAAAAAATATTAGTCAAGTAAAAAAAAAAAAAAAAGAGTGTGGGGATATATATAGAATGTTTATTGCTTTGTTGTTGCTTTTGCTTCTCTTTTCTTGCTCATTTGCTAAAGTGACTCATTTCCTTTCATTTTGTATACATATTATTTTCTTGAAAGAGTAGAAGCAAAGAATAGATTTGGGAAGTTTTATCATTGACTATTCCAATCCTTAAAAGATTTGATTGGCACATGCCATTCTTTTTCTTTTCTTTTTTTTTTTTTTTTTTTGTGGTTTTGTGGTCCTTTTACATATTGCAAGAAGGGAGGATGATTGGGTTGGGACATTTTGGGTTCTTCTTTGCTTTTGTTTTGTATCTGTGTTCGTGAGTTGTGAGCTGTGACTGTGAGGTAAAGTTCATTAGCTGTCCTGTCACCTCTACTTTGTGCTAGACAAGTGGCTCACGTGAAACAAAGGCACGTGTCCTTCAGCATTTTGGGTTCCACCAATTAGATTTTTTCTAATATATAATGTGACTCAATCTTTCCCTAAAACTTTTTTTGTTTAGTTTTTAGTAAAAAAATTTAGCAAGGCTCTGCTTTTTTTTTTTTTTTTTTCTTATTTTGTTAGTTTCTAGTGTTTTAAATAAGTCAAAACTTTAATGTTTTAAATATGACTTTTAGCAACATCATAGCTTTATTTCTATTATAAAATGTTAAATGCTTTAATGTTTAGCGTTTAATTTGTAATTTCTTTTTTGATAATTGTTTATTATTTTTTCCTTGGAATTCAATTAACTAGATAATAAATATTTTTTATCATTTTAAATTAATAATTATTTTTACCAAGTAATTCTAATTTAAAGCCGTTATATAAACAATTATCAACTAATAGCTAATATTAATAGAATTAACTAATAACTATTAAAACAGTTAATATTGCCGAATAAATTGCAAAACTCAAATCCGAAAATATAAGAACAAAGAAACCTTCAAAGAAACAAAAAATGATGAGAGGAGGGAGTTGGGACACTAATTTTGTTTTGTTTTTCTTTTTCCTATTCGTGAATTTTGTCTATTGAAAGACAAATTTGGGCTAGGGGACAGCAAAGAGAATTATACTTGCCAATAGCCATGCCCATTTGCTGAAAGGAAAATGTTAATTTTAACAGCATAGACACAAATTATTATTATGTTGGCCAACTAGTACAACTTTTGTAGCAGATAAATAACAGCTTCATGGGTCCAAATTCACTGAACATATTTTAAAAAAGTGTGAAGTATAAATTAAGATTCAGTGAACATATTTTTCATATTTTTAGTGATGTTTTTTCTTTTGTTGGCTTTTTGTGCCTCCTATGAAACATTAATTGTTGGTGTTATTGTTTCAAATTCCACAAAAGGGGATTGTTCAGTGGATGACAAGGAGATCAAATCTAAAGATTGATTGTTGAGTATACGTACAATTTCTAAAATTGCAAGCAAATTTTGAGGGATTGTATTCAAATAAAAAATAAGGATTTTGTTCATGGCATTTGTAGATTAAATTTTAAAGTTATAAACTCATTTCCATTTAAATGAATTCCATTTTGAAAATTTTGGCTCCAAATTTTAATTTTTTACTTGCAAATTTAGTAAAGCAAAATAAAGAATTTGATGTTAAAAATTTTGGCTCCAATTGTTTTTTCAACTTTTATACCAATTTTTTCAATCCAAATTTGATATTGAGTTAGTGTGCAATTACAATTCCATAGCCCACTTTTTTTTATTATTGGAAGTATAAATAAATGAAATGCTTTATTTCAGCAACTAATTCTTTCTCTCATTATTTATCACATTTTGTTGAAAATTGGAAATCACTGTAATATTTTTCTAGGGGTAATTTAGGAAGAAATCAATAAAAAGATCACCTCTTTAATCGTAGAGAAATTTTAACTTTTTCTATATAAATAAAATGGAGGGAGTATATAGGTTAAACTATTAATTAATACCTCACATTGACATTAATTGGTTTGATTCACACTTGCTTATTTTTCCAAAATTTAACTAAATAGACATTAACTTTTTTTTCTTTAAAAATAAATAAATAAATAAAGGAACGAGAATGATAATTGCCTTTTTTTTTTTTTATTTTAGGAATCAAAAATTTATTTTGTATGAAAAATCAAGGGCTCGTATGACATTTTACAATTGAGAACCATTGTATTAATTTTTTATAAAGCAACGAATTAATTAAGCATAAAAGTACAATTTCCAAGAGTTTTAATAATTTTCCTTGTTTAAAATAATTTCAAATACAAGGATATAAAATATTTGTGTACTGTATATGTATTTTAATTTCAAATAAATATATTATGGTGAATTAATTTTAAGCTGAATACATAAATTCACCCGTAAATTTTATAACTTTAATTCTGTGGATGTCCTATTATATATTTAAATTTATAAATTTTGTTAATATTACATATCTTTTGATTCTAATATCAATAATTTTTAGAATTTTTGACTTTTATTTGTAAAATATCAACTTCATACGTAGTTAATATGACTTTCAAAATAATAATTTTCATAAATTTTAATTTTTTGATAAGTATTTAACTGATTTAATTTTACAAGTTAAAGTGCAATAAAATAATTTTAAAAATAAAAGTGTTTAATACACGTAGTCTTATAAATTAAAGTGTTTTATGGGTAAAAATAAAAGTAAAGGGTGCTACAAAGTTAAAGTAAAAAAATTCAGAAATGAATTTATGTATTTTGCCATTAAAGTCAATATTTTCTAGGGTTAATAGAGGACGAACAAGTTAATTTTTGGCATTGCAAAAAATTAAATAGTTATCAACCTTTTCATTTTTCCTTCGACCTTTTTTTTTTTTTTTTTTTTTTTTTTTAAACAGTGCTTTAGTAGAAAAACCATTGAAGGTCAGCTTTGGGTTTTGTTTGAATAAGTGGGCTTGTGATTTTATAGCTTTTGGGCTTGGTTTAGACCTAATTGAGTACATGGCGGCTCAGTTTTTGTCGTTTGAACTTTGAACCACACGTAAAGCTCATAATTTGAATCCTCATCAATAATTCTACATTTTCCCTGACTCATGCATTTTTATAAATTACTAGCGTTCAAGAACCCAATACACTTTATTAATCGTTCTACATGCTCATTAGAATGATTATTTATAATTTATTTTTTATTAATTTTAATAAAAATAATATAAAAATTCACTACCATACATATATAGTATTTTATGAAAAATTTTAATAGTTTTTTACTGTAGATATTTTGACAAAATGAAATAATTACGCAATTGAAAATAAACAATTATTTAATTCAAGGTCTTGTCATATATAAAAATAAATACATACATAAATTATTGATAATTAAATTCAAAATTTTATTTGTGATAGTATACCAAAAAAAAATTCAAAAGTTAAAATTGGTACATCGACTGAGAAGTTTTTGATAAGCAATAACATATAATAGATATTCTTCAATGATTTATTGATAATAAAATAAAAAAATATAACTTTTTAATAGATTAAATTTTCAATTGAATTATAATTTAAATATTTCTCCTTTATTGATATTAGAAGTTAAGAGACAACTAGTTTTGGATAATACCAAATTTCAAAACGCTCTCAAAGACTAAGAGGAGAATACAGAGAGACAAGAAAAGGTAGGGGAGTATGGTTTTCGGCATAACTCACCTTTGTTAGCAAATCCTCTGGATGTGAACTTTCCCTAGAATTCAAAATTTCGACCTTTCAAATGTCTGATGGACCCATTGATCCTCATAGCCATTTCCCGACCTTCCAATCTATAATGTATCTTCAAATCAACTGAAAATTAATTTTATAAAAATTTCAGGACTGAATAATTATTTTCCGTTAAAAGAATTTGATTTAAAAAAAAAAAAAAGAATTTGAACTTACTTGTATATTTTGTACTCTAGTGCATAAAGGAAGAAAGCTCCTTATCCGTGTAAAGAACAAGCACAGAATGCCTGTCTCAGTCCACCATTCCACTTTCTTCTTCCCCTTTATCGGCCCATTCTCTGCAAAACTCAGTACTTCCTTTTCTCTGTCTCTCTCTGCTAATTTGAAATTACTTTACATAAGTAGTTTTTCATTTCACGAATTATCATGAACCTGAATCAATTACGCACTGCCATCAAACTTCACTGATATTTGATGCCATCATTTCAAATTCCAGGGCATTATCGTTCAAACACGGAGCGACACAACACCATGAGAAACAAACTGAGAACACAAGCACCAATGGCTTTTGCAAGCAAAAAAGATACTGAAGAAGCAGGAACGCGGCTTTATCTAGGAATGGATTTTGGGACGTCTGGTGCGAGATATGCTCTTATTGACAAGCAAGGAGCAATCTATTCTCAAGGAAAGAAGGAGTACCCTCTTTATACGGTAAGACTGTAAGTTCTTACTTGTTGGAGAATTAGGTCTGAGTTCACTGAAATTTCATGCAATTTTCAATTGCTTTTAAGTTGTCATTATGAGAATTGTTTAGAACTGAAAGATTTGAAATTGCTAAGAATTGGATTTTTATCTTTTGTGAATCATTTTGGATTTTTGTAATTTGGGTTGAAGCCCAATACCGCATGTACTTATCATAAGGAGAAAAATTTCTTTCATATAAAAGATCAGGTTTTTAGAATTTTGATAGATTAAGTTGATTAATCGCTAAGGATTGTCTAGTGGAAACTGTGTGATCATTCAAAACCTTGGCAAGAACTATTTTCCATGATTTTCAAACCGAAGCTGCTTAATCAATCCTGTCTCTGTCCGGATGTTACCCAGTATCTTCCGGGATATACAACACAATGTGAATATTTGGAAAAAAAAAAAAAAGAAAAAATCTTAATCTCCATAATGTAATTCCAGCAAAATTTGGTTTACTTGGCCAAATAGTTGAGAATCTTGTTTCTGTTGTCTAGAAAGAGTGAAGAAACAATGGATTGGGTGCGTTCTTGGAAAACAACACTCTTCTCACTGCTAGAAGATGTTCCCATGCATCTGCGACCACTTATTGCTTCTATTTCTATTGATGGTACTTCTGCAACTACTATCATTGTAGACAGGTAAAAATTGCGGATTTATTTATTTAATCTCTTGTATATACTTGATTATGGTTTATTTTCCTTTCCAAGTAAAGGCTACATTTGAGTTAGGCATTTTAATTTACAGCAATACAGGAGATCCATTATGCCAACCGTACCTTTACAATGAAAGTTGTCTCGATGCATTGCCAGTTGTAAAATCTATTGCTCCTGCAAACCATACAGTTTGCACTGGATCATCTACCCTATGCAAGCTTGTCTCATGGTGGAACATCGAGGATTCAAATAAAAATTCAGCACTATTGTTGCACCAGGCAGATTGGCTTTTATGGCTTCTTCATGGTAAACTTGGAGTGTCTGATTATAATAATGCTTTGAAGGTATCAGTCACTGACTTTTTTCAATCAGGATTTGCTTTTTAATGCTTTATTGTACATTAATCATCCGTGATGGAAAATTCAGATATTGTTTGTTGCAGGTTGGCTATGATTCCGAACTGGAGTCTTATCCACCATGGTTGCTTGATCAACCATATTCACAGCTTTTACCCACTATTACAGCTCCAGGAACTTCAATTGGTTGTCTAAAAGAGGATATTAGATCCCAATTTGGTATGTGTCTTTTTGTTAAATAGGTATGTAATATTTTTTTTTCCCTTCTCGTGCTCTTTACATTAGTTGGAGACAATGGACAAATTAGTCAACTTGTTTATGTTTTACTCGAGGAAATGAAAAATTGGGTGAAAAATTGAGTTCAAGATTTTATTTAATTAGTATCCGTTTGGTTCAGTTAATAACAAGAATTTGAGTTGTTGGCTTCAGGGGCCAATGATAAAAATGTCTTTTCTTCATCTTGTTTCTGTCTAACAAAAAATTGAGCAAACATGTTTTGACTACTTTTTTAAACTGCAAACTTCCTTGTTTGTTGATACTAGTAGTGCCCATATAATACATTTTGATACTCCTAGTGCCAATATAAACTTCATGAGAGAATGATAGCTTCCATTGCCTTTCAACAAAGTTTGGATTGCCAAATCATTGGAGAATACCATTTCAAGGCTCACAAATGGATATCAATTATGTATTTCAGGGAGAAGTTAACATTGACCATAAAACATTGGAGATTGCAGTATATGTTAATCATGCTATTGCCTCAAATTTGCCAGTATGAAGTTATAATATCTTTTATCTTTGTGCCCCCTTCCTCCTTAAACAATGTTTTCCTATTTGCTATTACTGGACCTTAAAAACTGTATCAGGTTGTTTAGGCAGTAGGTGTTGTGATTTGATGTATTATATAATAATCCTTGCAGGATTTCGGGAAGATTGTGTTGTATGCACAGGAACAACTGATAGTATAGCTGCTTTCCTTGCTGCACGTGCAACACAACCTGGGAAAGCTGTAAGACAATTATTTTTTGCTCTTATTTTATATTTATGAGTAAACTACTAAACATGGCTGTGAGCATTGTATTATATATATGTTTATATAGGACTGGTCTTGGTGCTTTCCATGTAGGAATACATGATCAATTATTTTTCAGACACGTAGAAGAATAACGTGAAAGTTCTCCAGAGAACTACTTTGAATGAAAGATTATCCAATTCACATTTTACTTGCATTTTCTGCATATCTCATTTAGACAGTATATTGCCACAATTATTCCATTATGAATTGTCTATTTACTTATTTATTACTGCTATTACATGATCCAGATGTAGCAGATGCCTTGCTTCTCCAATTTCTCATGTCACAATTATTTAGTCTAGTAAATCACAGTGCTGTTTCACATATATGTACACAGAGTATAATGGTAACAATGTTTGTATCTAATTCCAGGTCACTTCTTTGGGTTCTACACTTGCTATTAAGCTACTGAGCACTAGCAGGATTGAAGATGCAAGATTTGGGGTTTATAGTCATCGCCTTGATGATAAGTGGCTTGTTGGAGGTGCTTCAAATACTGGTGGAGCTGTTCTCAGACAACTTTTCACTGATGAGCAATTGGATAAATTGAGTGAACAGATTAATCCCATGGAAGCTTCTCCTTTAGACTACTATCCGCTGAAAGCAGCTGGTGAGAGATTTCCAGTTGCAGATCCAAATCTGGCTCCCAGGTATACAATCTTTTATTTTTTTTGGGTAATTTTTGTTAAGAGTCAGAGGAGTGATATCATAAATGTTTTTTGGGTAGCAATTGGAACTTCTGCATATTTGCAAATATCTTACTGATGTGCTTATAAAGGTAATAATAAGAGATAATGGTAAAAAAATCCTAACTTTTTTGCGCTTTGCAATTTTACCTGTAAGTTTTTAATTGATCAATCTTACCTTTAGATCAAAATTAAAAGAAAAATTATATCATTTTATTACCGATTGATTGTCCCTTGAATACATACCAGATTGTCAATTTTGTCTTCATTTTAGATTTGCTTAATCAAGTCATGAGTTGATATGTGCCCACTTATTTTTTTTCTTTTTTTTTTTTTTTAAAAAAAAAAAAGAAAAGAAAGTTTTCTGCAGTTTGTTGATACCATGATAATTGCGCATTCTTATGCAGATTATATCCGCGACCAGAAAGTGATGTCGAATACTTGCATGGCATTTTAGAATCCATTGCACGTATAGAGGTATTGGGATTGAATCTCCATTGTTCCCACCATTCTTGCACCATTAATAACAATAGACAATGACACCTCATGTAATTTTCAGGCAAAGGCCTATGGCTTATTGAAAGGTATGGGAGCAACACAGGTTGAAGAAGTTTTTACAGCAGGAGGCGGTGCGAAAAATGAGAAATGGACAAAGATACGAGAGAGGGTGCTGGGCTTGCCCGTGAGCCGAGCATCGCAAACAGAGGCTGCCTATGGAGCTGCGTTGCTGGCGTTGAAGGGTGCCCAACAGATTATCAATTGATAGCATAATGAAAATAGGTAGGGAAACTGTTCTGATGAGAAATGATCAAGTACAACCAGATTAGTCATTTGCGTCTAGATTGATGGCAAAGTGAAGAAACCCAACTTTCATAAGAAAAAATGATTCATATGAATCATATTCATGTTCTAAAGTATAAAATTCCGTTTTTTTAACCGCAAAATGATTATAGAATAGCTTATAATTAATAGTGTGAAATTTGTTTATAATTCAAAGGTAGATTTAGTAAATTAACAATAACAACTAAGTCTGAGGCTCCATTTATTTTCGCAAAATAAATCGCAGAAAAATATTTTTTACAATTTTTCATTGTTTAGAGGTATTTAAGAAAGTAAGTTAATGAAAAATGTTTTCCCCTTTAATGGAAAATTAAGTCATTTTTAAGGAAAATGACTTTTCACCTGTCTTTAAGAGAAACATTTTTCGAAATTTGATAAGCTTATTATAATCTTATAAATTTATATCTTATTAATTTGTTAATCATTATTAACCATTACCACTATTTATCATTCACCACCACTTGTCAAGTGCCACGGCCACTCGTTATTAGTGATTTTCATAATTTATTTATTTTTCATTATTCTCATATTTAATAATAAGATTTTTAAAATATAAAATTTATATTATTAGTATTTTTTTATTTTTATGGTCTTATAAGTTAAAAATTTTAATATTTTAAACTAATTTTTAAATTTGAATCAAATAATGAAAAATAAATTATTTAAAAAATATTTTGATATATTCTTTGAAAAATATTTTTCGAATGTAAATTATCTTTCGGAAATAAATGGCATTTAGTCCCAGAGTAGTTGGAATTGGAAAAATTAATATCTACCATATTCAAAATAATACAATTTTTTATTAAACAAGAAAGAACTGAACTTGATGAAAGAGTGTTTTCGTATATCATTCTCAATCACATTGCACATTACAAGCTTTAGACAGTTGTCTATTTATACAAGTAAACTAAAAATAAAAAATAGCAGAAAGGGTAGAATGTCAAATATTGCACATAGTACAGGACTCGAGAGTTGCAAAACTTGATAGTTGTACAATATTTGACATTCTGAAATTGTTGGGTCAAATATCAAAATAGTACTGGACTCGATAGTTGCACAATTTGATAGTTGTACCTCACATTCTATCACCAATAAACCACTTTAGATCTTTTTTTTTTTCCCTTCAAATATATTAAGAGAAAGCAAAGCAAATGGTTTAATGGAGTGTTTGGCATTGTGATGTAGTCAAAACACAAGTGTATGATAGAGTGAATTATGAAACATTGCTCTTTTAAGGTTTAATGAATACTTAGAGCGAATTAATTATTTAGTCGAAATTATCTAAATAATTCTTTCGTTTTGAATAAATATATAGAGCATCCTTCACTAGGACAAAATTACCCTTCACGCATCCACAAGTGAACCAACATTTTAGATATTTGGTTAAAGTACTTCACCAGTATTGCAATTATCATGATTAATTAAAAAATTCCTAATGAAGAGAAAGTAATTGCTCCAAAGCTAATTATCTAATGGCAAGGAAATCCAAGTTAAAGGTGATTATCTGAACATTATTGGATAAGGATCGGCTCCATCCGTGAGAGGCTTAGACCACCTGAATAGAACCAACGATCCCCAGAACTAGTCCTCTGCATCTTATCATTCCTCGACATAGCGGTTGCACCAAGCCAAGCCATCCAGAAGCCAAAAGCGCGTGGCGAGAGAGATAATGAGTTTCCGCACAATAAGCCAATAGACAGAGCCATCACTGTATACGCGATCTCCTCAGGTTCGCGATGCGTCCACTTGGACAAGCTGGAGCCCCAAGTCGGCAGCAAGAGTTGAGTCGACGGCATGGTCAGTTGATCCGAGGCATAGGATGAGGAGATGAACTAGTAAGAATGGAATCGGCACTGAAGGCGAGGGGGTTTGTGCGGAGAGGTTGGGAAAGAGTTTGAAAATGGCGAAGATGGCACGGGTGGGGATATTGATGGCAGAGAAGCCGATGGTGGAGGAGGCGGTGCAGGCGAGATGGCGGAGAGGGAGAGAATGGATCTATATCACTTTCATTTGGCCAAAAGGGTGTTTTCGTCCCTTCCTCGTCACTTAACGGACAAAACGGAGGAAATTGGATGGAGGGACTATTTAGAATGGCATGTAAATATCAGTGACGCGCCAGATATTTTTTCAAAACAAAAAGAATTATTTAGATAATTTCATTGTATCTTACCAACTAAATAATCAATTTCCCTTTAAAATACGTTTATTTTTCGGTGTGACAAATTGTTGGCTAATCTGTTTTTAGTTTTGAACTTAGATACAGCATTTGGATAGCCATAACCAGCAACCGTTGGATTAAATAAATAAAATTCCCAGTTTGCGGTTGGGAATGGGTGGTTGTGGGGTCTAGCGAAGTCCTGGAAGGAGACATTTCTGTAAGGGAACAGAACATTCGGCGTCAGTGACAGACAGATTAAAAAATGTGTAAGTAAAAACAATAGAGAAACAAATCTATGCATTAAATGAGAAGCAATCATCATGGGAGATCTTCTATTTGACACTCACCCAAACTCTCCACCGCCAATTCGTCAATTCCTATTTCCCTACCTACTTACTAGCCATTGTCCTTCATGACCAAAAAAAAAAAAAAAAAAAAAAATTTAGCTGGGTCATATTTATTCTTGATGAACTTAAATAATTATTTATTTAACCATATTTGTTTTTAATTATTAGATCCATAATATAGTTGAATTTTTAAATTACATTTAGTATAAATAAGTTCACAAAATAATGTGAAATTCATATTTTAGAAATATTATTTAGTAATCTTTACATTAGAACATTATGGTTGGACCTTTATGATAGCAACTCAAAATTCTTTTTGAATATTTTAAAAAATAATAAATGATATTTTTCAATATTATTTTTATTTACATTAGATAAATTAGCTATCTTTATAAATTAGTATCGAAATAAAAGATAATTTAATAAATTATTTTGAATTTTATTATAATTTATAAGATTTAATTACTTTTTTAATACTGTACAAAAACCTTAACCACTAATATTTTGAGATAAATAATGTATTTATTTATATCAATTCTTGTGCCATTTACACTCAAGTCACCAATATTTATGGAAATTCTAGAAATGCACAAAGCCAAAAATATTCTGGAATATACATAAATATCAATTTATACAAATATAAATGAGCTCTCAAATTTAATCTCAAATAAATATATTTATAAAAAGTAATAAATAAGCTTATCTGTAACAAGTCTCCAGCTCGAATTCTTAGAAGAAATAACTTTTTCTCCTTTTCTCTCTCTGGATTATTGGCCTGGGCTTGCATAGTTGGGCCCTGTGAATGGACCAGCTTCATCACTTCCCTCACCTTCCTTAAACCACAATTTCCTTTCAATCAATTAATGACTCCCATGAATATGAGGAAAAGGAGAAATTACGTCAATTTCCCAATTATTTGTGTGTATACAATAAAGGGTTGACATAACAAACCAATAAAATTAATTTTTTTTTTATTTTTTATTATATAATAAAAAATATTTTTATTTTAATAAAATATTTAATTTTATTAATTTGACTTGTAAAGTACGATATGTGGCCGCTATAGGTAAATTATCGTGGTATAAATAAATATGTATAAGCAACTGCCTTTCCTGGCATCATCACTCATGATTTCCTTACCACAAAAGAAGAAACTAGAAACCCCAAACCTCTTTTCCTCATACCGGAAAGAGAGAGAAACCCTTTGTTAGTCCTCTCTTCTACTTGTAATGCTGATGCCTCTCTTTAGCCCGAAAACTTATGGAACTCTCACATAATCACTGTTTCACTCCATTCTCCTCCATATAAATAATTAAATACAACCCTTATTTAATCTTTTCTTCGAAAACATGGCTTCAATGGTAGTTTCAAGAAGCTTAAACCCAGAAGCCCCTGAATTTTTTCCTAATTACTACTATAATCCACAAAATCAAATCACCCAATTTTTCTATTACGTTAATTCTCCTATCTTTTCCTCTCCAGCTTCTGATCCCCGTATTTTCTATTCTGCCCCTCCACCTTCTTCTCCATATGTTTGCTACCCTAACAAGAACGGAACCCTAGTCTCACCCACTGTACCGACTCTGACTGAACCAGGCCCTGTAATTACGGTTTCTGCCCAAACCCATTTGGTGCATGAACCCCAGGTGGGACCACAAGTGGTGGCTTCTAGAGGAGGAGAAAGAGAAGAAGATCTGTGTTGTGGGAATAGGAGAGGTCGTGAGATTTTTACTGGAAGGCAAAAGGGATATTATGGTCAGGATCAGAAAAAAAGTTCGAAGCAGCAAGAATGGAAGGCTAAAAGTGATGATGTTGACGACGATGGTTATAAAAATTTCAAGAAGATTGGGTCTTGTAGTAGAAGGCATGCAAAAAGATCTCGTTCGAGACTAAATTATTCAGTTGTACCCATTGGTCCTGATCAAGAAAATACTACTGTTATGATTAGGAATATACCTAATAGATACTCGTATGGTGGCAAAAACTCTTCATATTCTCTTTCGTAGTTTATATGTTTCTTTGCATGTATCTTTTGGCAAAATTAATCTCATTTATGGTTCTTTTTTTGCAGGAGAGAGCTTTTAATGGAGTTCCTTGATGATCACTGCATGCAAGAGAATGAAAAGGCTAAAATAAAGAATGAGACAATAATGTCAGCCTTTGATTTCTTGTATCTTCCTATGGACTTTGAGTACGTTTTCTCTTTTTAGTTTACACTACTTCATTTAATGCTTATTTCATTTTAAATATAAACGGTTTTTTTTTTCTTTTTCTTTTTTGTTCTTCAAAATAGTAAAACGTTGTTTCTTGGAAAACAAACTGATAAAAAGAAGTAAATTCACATTTTGCACTTTATTTTCTCTTAAAACATCAAACGACAAAACTTTTTGTCTTTTCTGGCTTTTCGTATATTGCAGAAACAAAGCCAACAAGGGCTATGCCTTTGTGAACTTCACAGAGCCAAAAGCCGCATGGAAGTTTAACCTAGCAGTTCATAATAAGCGATGGGATCTTTTCCAATCAACCAAGATTTGTGAAGTAGCCACTGCAAGAATCCAGGTAAAAGTTATACATAAACTGACCTAACCCTTCGGTTCCTTGCAAAAATAAGGCCAAGTCACTTTTTCTTTTTTATTTCTCGTTCTCTTTTATTTCTTTAGTTTACTTATTTTTATTTGTATTTGAAAATGTGATGTATGTATCTATATCAATCAGGGAAAGAAGGAGCTGGTGAGGCATTTTGAGAGTTCTGTGTTTGAGTGTGGGAGAGATGACTATCTTCCCGTATGCTATAGTCCTCCCCGTGATGGTTCAAAGGTGAGAGTGAAGGAAACCGTAGTAGGGAGACGTATTGGTAAGTGGTAACCAAATCTAGGTAATTAGATTTTGGTGGTCATGAAAGGACAACATAGTTTCTGCATAATGCTTATCTTATATAGCTTGTGTCAGTTAGTTCTATAACTAGTTGAGGAAGTTTCAGTTTTTTCTGTTTTTCTAGTTCTAGACGCTTATGCAAGTTTCTTTTGCTAATGATGTAATATTAGGTAAATTAGGGTGCTGCCCTTAGTTTATAGCGTATGTGCTAGGCGCTAGCTGTTGTGAAGATCAAGAGAGAGGGTGGATACTGGCACTTGGTACTTTGGAAGGGCAGGTGGTGGGATCCACCCTTATTAATTTAATTTTCTTTTTAATGTATGTTTTGTGTAATGTAATGGCATGACATGGTTTTTAAATTATCTTCTCATTTTCAAATATTTAGGATATGCCTAAAGAGTAAAAAAGAGGTAAGAAAAAGAAAAACACAAATTTACAGTTTTTCAAGTTTACTTGCTGCTGATTTGTTCATTTGTTTTAACTATTTAGCTCTTAGAATTTTTGTTCTTTTTCCATTCTCATTTCTTTCTAAATTGGAATAATACTCATTTTTGCTTGAACTTCTTTAGAAAATATGCAATTTGATATAGATGTTGAAGGCAGAAATTGCACAACACATCAATTAATTCCTATGACAAAAAAAATTTATAGGTTTGATGTATAAATTTAATCTGTCGAATATCTTTGTGGTTCCTGAAGTTTTATGTTTGTGTAATAACTATGTCCCTATTGGAAATAAGATTATAGGATTATAATTGAATTTCTATGTAGTTTGATGAAGGATTAAAATGAGACGATGTATTATTGAAAAGTAAAAATAAGATTAAGAGTTTAGAGATAAAAATTAGTCAATGAATAGTGTAGACAGTTTTTTTTGATTATTTACACAACTGCTTGAAGACTTAAAGAAAAAAAAAAAAAACTTAAAAAAAAGAGTAAAACAAAGATATGAGACTTGATTATTTGATTAATGTAGTGATTTTTTTTTATATAAACTTTTCGTGGCATTTTTGAATTCGAGTAGGAAATTAGGTGGTCTAATTATTATAAATATTATTTGAGTAAGAAATTGATTTTGTGTTGTATTTTTTTCTCAATTAGTAGTTTTCTTTTACTAAATAGGAAGTGAAATAGATAATATGAGCCTTTTTATTATTCTCATGCACTCTCATGTATAAGTCATGTTTATGTTTTAAATCTATATGAGCTAAATAGTTAAATTTGATCCCCTTTGAATTTTTCACCTTTCTTGGTAACTCGGCTGTAGCATTTGACACGGCACACTATGTATTTTACCGATTTGGATATGTTGAGTTTTTATCTCTATTTTTCAGCTCTTACTTTTTTTTTTATGCAAATTTTGTATATTTTTTTACTAAAAGTTCTTCGAATCAAGTTTATCAAGAATAATAAAAAACTTAATTACAAATATAAATAAATCTAAATAAAAATTAGTCGATGTAATTAAAAATACTAAAATTTTTAATAAAAATTAATTTAAAAATATTATAAAAATGTGACCTATCACTATGTATGCATAGATAATTTTATAAATATTAATTTTTAATATTAATTTAAATTTTTATATCTCAATTTTTATTAAGATAAATAACTTTAGAATATGCAATGTTAAATCTAATTTAATAAATATAGTTAAAAATTTAATAAGCCATTTTTGAATAATAATAACAACAACTACGTTACAAAATAAAATATTTTATTTTATTTTATTTATTTATATAGTCAAATAAAAATTTGTGATTTTGAAATAACTATTTTTGTGCTTATTATTTATTTAATCTCTATTAAATTAAATGATTATTATTTGTTACTATATTTTTGATTATTATGTCTTAACATTTATACTTTGCATTTTTTTATAAATTAATTTCAATCAATAAGAAACAAAAATAAAATTATTAATATACCATAATTATAAATTTTTAAAATGTTTTGTAACCCCTGAAATCTTACGTCGTATAATCTAACTATTCTAATCTTTTGTGACATTACTAAATTTTTTGCTTTCTCATGTGGCATTATATAGTAATTTTACTTGGCATTTTTTAGAAAAAAGATATATATATATATATATATATATATATATATATATATATATTTTGAAACATGTGATATAGCGTAGATAGTACTAAGATATAATTATATATATTTAGTTTGCCAATTAATTAGTGATTTTGCTATTCTTCTTATTTACGTGAAGAGTGACAGATTTTGAGTTCGAATCCTCTAGTATATAGTTATTTTTTACTAATTTGGTGAGCTAAAGGGATAACTACCTATATTATGTAATTCACAGTATTATTTCGGTCCATAAAAATCTCTAATGAACTAAAAAAGGTTAATGTATTTAAGTTTGTATGTCTTGAATTTCGTGTAATTTACAAAATATCATATTAATACTCCTTTTTTTCTCTTATTTTATGGAAAATAGAAAAAAACTTTTAGATTAAGAAAGTAGTTAATAGAAATTTGTTTCCTATTTTTGCCTATAATATCAACAATTAGCCTTTTAAAATACAAAATTAATGGTGAGGAAGCCAACTCATTAATAGAGTATTCCAATGGTGCATTTATTAGCAAAAAATCTTTAAAGATTGCAAGAGTCTTTTCAATTTTATTTACATCGATTTTGAAAATAGGACACTAGTACAAACTTAGTTAACAAAGCATTACAATTAAGTTTGTTGGAAGAAATTTAAATTTGTGCGCAAGTTAAAAGTGTAATATGTACAGAAAAACTTTTTTTTTTATAAGTAACACACAATAATTAAAAAATGTTGCCATATTATGAAACCTGACTAATATCCGTGCTTTTATTTGTGCTCAGATTCGTAAAATTGAACATATTTTTATTAAACAGCTCATAAACTATCAGTCAGAAAATATAAAATCATTAATTATCGAAGCAAAAAAAAAAAAAAGCAATAACAAAGGTTAATTAAGGACGTATTAGATTTTCTCTTTTTTAACCTCCTTTCCAAAGAGTAAAGTTTTGTTTGGTTATATGTAATACAATGCAATGTAATTGACATTCCATTACTATATTTGATAATGCATTTGAAAATCTTATATAATGTAATCGTCATTTCATTGTTATGTTTGTTTGTAAATATATAATATAATCAAAACACATCTCAAATAATTATACCACAATTATTACCACCACAACCACAACCACTGCCATCTCAAGCGCCACCCCACCACACAATCACCAATCCACCACAGTCACTGTCATCTCAATCGCCACTTCACCACAACCATAACTACAACCACTACGACTACCATTACCCCCACTATTAACAAACAATAAATAAAATAAATTTGTTTCACCTTCAAAAATAAGGGAATGAACTGAAATAAAAGACTAGCCAGGGATTGAATAAATCAATAATTAAGGACAAACAATGCAATCAAAGTAGTCAAAATTCAAAGGCACATTCGAAGCCATAGGTTTCTCCATTGCATAATAAAAAGAAATAATAATAATAATATGTTAAAAAATAGTGGAATAACCGATACAAAGAACAAATTTTGGAGGGTTCAAACTTTGAAAATTCAACATTGGTGTTATTAAAGCTTAATTATTCAGTTAAATTGTTTCATTACTTTTATTTATTATTGTATAACTAATTGCTATACAAACATAGTATAACAACATTGAAAATCTGAAATTATGTTTAGGTTTCATCCTGGAGCCAATAGATGCTATTGCCCTTCAAACGAAATAGCCAAAAGAGCTTTGCTAGATGGTCTTGATGAGTCTCAAATTTGTGTTTTCGGTTTGCCCATTAGGCCTTCTTTTCCTCATGCAATTCTTTCCAATGTGCGTGTCTATACATATTCGAATCAAAAAATATTTTTATAATTTGATAATCATGTTTGATACTGATTTTATCAGATGATAACAATAATAAATCCAAATCAGATTTTAACTCAAATAGTAGATTTCAACTCAATTGATTATTTCAATGGGAAATCAACTACGAAATCTAATCTATTGCTTATTTAGGCCTTTTTGAATCGGCCACAAGAACTTATCGAGACAGTAAAATAAAAGATGAGATGATAGTTAATGGATTATTAACTACCTCAATAACTAGATTTGGCCAAAAGATGACAGCACACGTTGAAGAGAAAAGTGACGACTATAGAAAGTTTGAGGTTTCGATTCGTCGTTGTGCTTGATGAATACAAGAAGTTAACTACAAATTTTTGATCGTTGTGGAGAGGAGAGTTATTTGAAGTTTTGATCCGGTCGAGTATCGGCCGACGTGATGGCTAGAAGAATCGAAATGGCCTGACTCGTCCTTCAACTCAGTAGCCAGTTAATTTAAATGGGTTGACTAGCGTTAATTTCTATGTTGTAATATAATGGGAATACATTAGTTTTTTTAATGTAATGGATATTACTCCATTTTAAGCAATTGGCATTACATCAGAAATCTTTATTACCTTACACTTTAAAAATAAAATTTAACCAAATACCGTAATCAATCTTGTACCGTAATTATTATTACATTACATCAATGATTACGTCTTATCAAACAAGCCGTAAGAGTTTGAGGGATATACCTAAAAGAAAATTTTATCCATACGGTATTACGATACATTTCCTATGATCTGCATAGCATATCAACCTTTGTTTGTCTCCTTCATGGGCTCTGAGCCTTGGGCTTGCCATGTGAGCTTGAAATTAGACCGGGAGTGAATCTTTCGAAATATATACGTGTGTATTATTAGACTAACCTATCTTTAATGGGCTTAACATTTTTTTAAAAATAATCGTAGCATAAGTCAGATTTTTAAATTTTAGTTTAAAAAAGTCAATTTGATTGAAACTATTAAAATAATATTATTTTTATTAATAATTTGTCTAATTACCCTTTTATTTTTTAAAACCTACCGTTTGCTATACATTTCGTCTTTTTTTTTTTTTATCTTTTTTCTTCTTCTTGATTTCTTTAGCATTCATGAAATATGCTTCCGACGGCAAGACAGGCATAAGAGTTGTGGTCACAAATAATCGCTTTATTGGATCTGATTCTGTTTTTGTGGTTTCGTTTTTGTTATTCTTCTCATTTTTTACCGTAATTGATAACGGGATGGATTGAAGAAGAGCATATTTATTTTGTAAATTTTAATATTTAATACAAATTCTACTTTGTAAATTTTGAAGAAGAGCATGATGAGATTCTACTGATGGGCACCTATGGAAATTAAACATTACTAATTCACTAATTGAAGTTCTTTTGAACCCGTAAAAATTTTAGAAAGAGTAAGTGATTGTATATAGACCTTTGGAGTAGAAGTTGGGATTACAAATTTCACGAAAAATGGAGGAGTTTATATGGAGAGTTTGTCAGGGATTGTGCCCGCGAGAGGAAGACTTAAGGCAAGGGGAATAGTGGAGCAGCACCGGTGCAGTGAGTGTAATATGACGAAGGATATTGATCATGTGGTTCTTAAGTGCAATTAGGCTGTTGAGGTATGAAAAATGAGTGGGATTGGAGTTCCAACTAATGTTTCTTTTCAAGATTTCTTATTGCAGGTCATTGAATCCAACATGGAGGACACTCCACAATCGGTGATATTTATTGCTTGGTCACTTTGGCATGCACGTAATGACTTGTAATGGAATAGTTTTCATTGTGAACTGTTGGCACTTTGCATGCTACGTTCAAGATGCTACAGGAATGGAGAGCAGCCATGTTGACTACAGTAGCTCGGCATCATGCAACGCAGAGAACGTGTACAGTACCAGCCTCGGGACGTCTCCATAGTTCGTGAATGGCAAGGATTTGTTGATGGCGCCATATTCTCGGATTTACGCTTGGCTAGATTTGAGTGTGTATTTAAGTTGCCAGATGTGACTATAAGATGGATTCGCATACGAGCGAACATAGACGCTCGTTTTATGGTTCGAGCTTTCTATTTATATACTCGATAGACCGTTTTACACTATCTTTTATATTTCTGTTAATATTAACCCAATTTTCTTTGTTTGTCTTAAAAAGATAAAAAAATTATTTAGAATGATTTAAATAGTTTGCTTCAAACCGAGAACTATATCACATATTAAAAAGTGAATTTTATAACATTCAGATAGTTGAATACATAAATTCATTCTTGAATTTAACAACTTTAATCTTCTGGTATCTTAGAGTTGTAAATTTTGATAATATTACATACCTTTTGATACTGATATTAATAATTTTTAAAACTTTTTATTTTTATCTGCAAAATATTAATTTGACATATAATTAACCTGACTTTTGGAACAATAATTTTTATAAATTTTAATTTTTTAATTTTGAGTGTTTAATTTATTTAAATTTATAAATTGAAGTGTTCAATTAAATAAGTTTAAAAATTAAAGTGCTTAATTAATATAATTTTAAAAGTTAAAATATTTGATAGGTCAAAATAAAAATTAAATATACTATAAAATTAAAATAATAAAGTTTAGCAATGTATTTATATATTCCGCCATATTTATGTATATAATGTCTCAACCTGAAATTGAAAAAGTATATAAAAAATATGTTAATGTATTTTTTATTAATTTATTTATTTTATAGGCCACGGGAATGAGATTTTTTTATATTATTAATAATCAATAAATAAAATTTTATATTATTATTTATAAATAATAGATAGTATTTATACAATCCATCAAAATGTTTAAGATTATAAAACAAATACGAAGGGGTGTTGCGAGAATCGAACTCGCGACCTCTCGCACCCGAAGCGAGAATCATACCACTAGACCAAACACCCTTGGGTTTTTATCCGTTGTCAGATTAATAAAATTGATTATTATCAACAAATCACCCTTTTCAGGGCCTTACCAGACCAACTGCGCCACAAACCTCATGGCGGTAGTATCCTCGTCGGTTCATGTCCTCAACCGCCTCCTTCGCCCACCTCCACCACAGCCACCGTTTCTCTCCTTTGCAACTCCTTGTCCCATCACCACCCCATGTTCTATCGTCGCTAGCATCACCAGAAAATCTATTCTCCTCACTAAATATTCAAAATCGCAGCCTCACAATACCACAGTGAACACCATCCTCTCCTTTTCCTATCCGCTTTCTACTACTGCTACTTATTCTCTCCTGCTTCCACAATCTCTCTCCACGTCTTCACTTAATAAATCTCATTCCTTGGAAGAAGATGAAGACGATGATGGCGAAATTGAAGATGCAAAGGAAGATATTGATACTAGAAGTGAAAGCTTTGAAGTGAGGGACACTAATGTTGTTGTTAATGCTAGTGATGCGTCTAGTAAAGAAGGTTTAAGGAGAAGTGGTTTAAAGGTACCAAATTTGACAGTGAAGGAAAAGAAAGAGTTAGCTTCCTATGCGCATGGATTGGGCAAGAAGCTCAAGTGCCAGTTAGTGGGCAAGTCTGGAGTTACAGACAATGTTGTTTCTTCTTTTATTGAGACCCTTGAAGCTAATGAGCTTTTAAAGGTAAATGGTTTAGTTGATTTTCTCTTAGCTATTAACCTTAACATTGCCACTGTTGTTAATTTTTCATTTATGAAATGGGTAATTGCTTTCCTTAGGGTTTACATGTTATGGGTCCTTAGGTATCTATATGTATTTTTGTTGATTTCTTGGACATTTGAATCAGTGTTATCAGAAACTCAGTATTCACGATTCGAATAGTAGGATTCGATTCATTTTTCATGCTAAAGGGATAGTTCTCCCTTCAATTTTATTATTATTATTATTTTTAGTATTTTGGGCATTGATTCTTGACGGAGGAATCTCAATTCAAGCGCTCTTCAGCTCCTTCTGCTAGGAGCTACGCATGTGATTAGTAGTGATATATTTTGTTCAAAGCTACTCCTTGATTTTACTTTGTTCTGGTATTAATTGGTTTTTTCTTTTAGGTAGTTAGCAGTGTTGATTATATAGTGGGTATATAACTGACTAGTTGTGATACACAAAATACTATGGGATATTGTATCATTTGGTGGATTATTGCTACTAAAAACTGGGTTGCCTCTGACACTGTTGTGATGGATATTATAATCTCACTTGGTATGGCTTGAAGCTACTTATTACTGACAACACAATTGTTGTCCGTTCTTACTGTTATGTATTCTATAATCAAATAAAAGTTTTTATTCTGAAAGTTTGGTGTATGATGTTCACTAGAGGCAACCAAATTGTTGTGTTCACCAGAGCACAGCGAATAAGAAGAATTGATTTAAGTTTGGCATTTGCTAAAAGGTAGTGATAGAGTTCATGAATCATTCCCTTTTAGCATACTAATAATTCTCCTTTAGGCTTCTTACTAGGCTACGTAGTGATAGAACATAATCATATATGATGACATCTCAAAATCATTTGCTAATCATTATTTGAACTTTTCGATTGTGCAAGCATTCAAAAGGACTCAGTGAATAGCTGTGGGTGTGCATTGTGTTTTCATTTGTTTTTTATTTGTTGTAAGCAATTAACCGACTATTATGATACGACTTTTGATCGGGTTACTTAAGAGTATGGAATTATTTGGTGTGCAAGTGAGTGCTTACATGCTTTGAACAGATCAAAGTACACCGGAGTTGTCCAGGAGAGCTAGAGGACGTGGTTCAAAAATTGGAGGAAGGAACTGGGTCAGTGGTGGTTTGTCAAATTGGTCGGACATTGATTATATACCGACCAAGTCTCTCTAAATTGGAGGCGGAGGAGAAAAAGCTACGTGCACGTAGAGTTTTTGTGAGAAAAGACTCGAAACTGAATCCTGTGTCACTGGTAAAGATCATGAATGAAAGCTTCCTTTCCTATAATTCATCTTTCACAATTGTTTAAATTCAGATGCATTATTGCCTAACTTGGAAAGTTGAGAATTTACTGATCACCTTATTGAAATTGTAGCCAACAAGAGTACAAGTTCCAAGGCTACCTGGGCGAGGTCGCCGAGGAAGATCACGAACTGAAAGGACACAAAACTGAAGCCTGTCAATGGTAAAGACCGTGAACAAAAGCTTCCTTTCCTATAATTCATCTTTCAGAATTGTTTCAATTCAGATGCATTATTGCCTAACTTAGAAAGTAGAGAATGTGCTGATTACCTCACTGAAATTTTAGCCAAGAGGACAAGTACCAAGACTATCTGGTGTGGTCATCAAGGAAGGAGCAGGATATGAATGCTATTTTCTGAAACTATTGCTGGAATTATTTTAGTGCAGCTGATTGGAACATGACCTTTGCTTCAGAAATATTCCCAAGCAACAGATTTCCTGGGTTTTTGGCAGCAGATTGGATGATGAAAGTGAACTCAAGAGGCTATATAAGCCACTCTAGACTTCATTTTTTGATAGATATAAAATGGGAAAAGAAGAGGACTGAGCTAATTTGACTTCTTGCACTTGGATGGTGTTGTTTGTATCCTTGATCCTAAAACTCTAAGGACAATGATTAACGTTAATTGCTAAATTGCAAATGCTCAGTATTGAGGGTTATTTCTCCTCTTTTTTTTTTGTAAATTCAGTTGAACTGATGTCCAAATATGCACTCAAAGACTTGGCCTAATAATATATGCATCTTCCAATACTTGAAATAAAACATACTGTGTTTTGGAAGAGAAAGTTGATTGAACATAAATGAATCATCTCTTGCATTTCATATTTTCCTTGAGGGCTTAATTGATTTTTGTAACCCTAACTTTAGGGCTTATTGCAATTGCATGCCACCTTTTTTGTCGATTGCACTCCTATTCGACAATTTAGTTGCAATTATACCTTATGGTCAAAGATGATAAAAAAAAAAATGTTGGTTTTATTAGTTTGTATAATAAATTAATTAATGTTCAATTTTGTCTAATCCAGATTATTTCCTGATGAATAAATAAAATAATATGTCCATTATCATAGTATATAATTGCGAAATAAGGATATAATAATAAAAAAAGGGAGGGTGGGGTTATAATCACATTTAGGCATGACAAAGTTCTGGTTTGAGATGACATTTAATTTTTTTTTTTTTTTTTTTGAATTTTAACTATAGAATGCAATTGCAACTGCGTTGTCTAATTTGAATGCAACAATAAAAAAAGGATGCAATTGTAAGATTTGAGTGAAAAAAAAAAAAAAAAAGCTGAACTCAAAGAACAACATTTCAGCTTAAGGCAGACAGCTTTTGAAATGTAGTCTTCTGAACAGGCAAGTAGTATTTGCCGTGAAAGTACAAAAAATATGTATATATAGGCAGCTTGAGATATGGCACTTTTGGCTTTCATTTAGGCATTAAAGAAAGACTATAACGCTGGCTATTGATTCCTCAAGTAAGAAGCATGGAATTTGAGCAATTAGCAATATCTTGAACTATCTATCATATATATTGTACAAGTTCTAATTTTTAGCTGGCTTTTAGCTTGTAACTATCTATGCAGCTTTTAGCTTCTGTAATGCTTTCTGGCTCATATCTTCAGAGAACAGAATGCCATTTGGGGAAATAAGTCGTTGCAAAGTAAGGAAAAATCGAGCCTGATTTAAAAAAGAAAAACAAAAGGAAAAGAAAAATCCACCTCTTCAAATAATTCAAGGAAGAATTTATTTATGGAAGTGTTGTTGAGGATGCTATTCTAGTCTTACCCATTGAAAGCCTAGGAGTGTACACCAGCATCCCAGCAATCCATATCCTTTGCTGTTCACAAGCTAGCAAAAACACAATTTTTAATGCGTAAGAAGTCCAAACGAGTTTCAGTATAGAAAATAGAACAAGAAAGAGATCTCTACCAGCAGCACTAGAGCACCCACAGAAAAGCATCCACTCATTGTCATACTAAGGTATTTGAGGTCTCGCCCGGCCTGCACAAGCAAACAGAATTTCTGATGCTATTGCTTGATATACATAATAAATGTATAAATTATTTCAGAAATCTCACAAAACGTTTGGATTACATTTTAATCATACCAGCAATGTTCCTTCAAAGCTGAGAATGCAGGGTGTCACAGCTAGTGCCACAAAGAACGGTATCAGCACTTTGTGCATCTGCATAGACAGACATAGGAGTATTTAAATAAATTATCAGATCATTTTTCATCTGCAGCTGTGAAAATGCATCCTATGATTTTGCATCAATATAGACTATATTACAACTGAAACTGACAATTTAAGCTACCAAAATATACGATTATTTATTTGAGAGAAATGGCTTATTAGACATGTTCAACCTGCATGCCAAAGTACCGTCACATGGTCTTCAAAATGATTGAATAGATAAAGACAATTTATAGCTGAACTTTTCTAACTTCGGTAACTGATATGATGCAGCTGACTTTCAGCTCAGCAATTCTTGCTTTTAGCTAGTCATTGGTGATTTGCAGTCACAACACATTGATGCAAATCTGCAATCTTTATATAACAGTAATTGATTATGAAACTGCAGATCATTTTGACAATACTAAAACAAGAACTAACCTCCTGGATGACCTTATGGTCGGATGTGAAGATATTAGGGAACAACCCAAGAACAGATGTTCCAACAATTGCTAATAACAATCCAAGTAGGCTTCCAATGATCACCAGTGATTTTAGCAGCATTTGAGCCTGTTATATACCACAAACCCTGTAAAATACTTGAACAAACAAAAAACATGCATAGAGCTTCTTCAAAGTAGCTATTTCCCGCAAAATACACATGGCATGTGTTGTATTGTGGCTAACCTTTGCCAAACTTCGATTGACTCCGTACATCAACTCAGGCATAAATGATTGTGCAGTTTGAGAAAGAGGCTCACCCCAAACTGTACATGTCATGAATACTTGAATCATGACCTAGAATAGAGATTATACACAACCATCAATTCTCACATATATCAACTACAGGACCTGAAAAAAGCAACAAGGATGAGCATAACAAACCTGATGTGCAGCCAAGCTCAGTGTGCCCATCGACGTAGCAAAATATACGAGGAGAGAGTAGAAAGCCACCTAAGACATCCAAATTGTCTCTCGTTTATGATATATACGCAGAAGATATCATAAGAAAATAGCTAACTATAGACAAACCTTTGACATCATCATTACAAAAACCGGAGCAGCAAGCCTAAATATTGTCATGAGATCATCGGGTGATGGAACAGAGAAGGCATATGCATTATATCCCTTCTGGTTCAGTGAATCAAGCATCATACAAGCAGCAATAACCTGGAAATATATACTGGTAACTCAGTGACACAAAAAATGGATAAAGCCTGTGCTGGTTATGGTCCAATGGGAATGAATTGATTATCATACTTGTGATGCCATTGTTGCCCATGCTGCACCAGCTATACCATAGTCTAGAAACCTGCAGAGGACTATATCACCGATGCCATTTATAGCACTGGCAACTGCCAATGCCTTCAATGGTCCCCAGGAATCTTTCATGCCCAGGCTGGGAAATCAGAAAGCAAATCAATATTAGTTGGCTTAAAAGAATTTTGAGGAAAAGAAAAAGTTAGCAGGTCAAGAGCCATCATACGAGAACCAAATTAAGGGGCTGCCAACACATTTAGCATAAAATGCATGGAAAAAGCATATTATATTTCCACCTTGCACTTTGAGCAACCCATCCAATAAGAACTGCAGGCCATGCTAAACCTCGAATCTACCAAAGAAAAGGAAATATTTAAAATTAACATTATTAAAACAAAGAAAGGAAATCATAATGTTTAAAAAATAAATAAATCAGAGAGAAAACTTTGTTCAATAAGTGACCAGGGAAGAATGCCAAGCTTAGGGAACATTTACTAACACAAAAGGTCACAAGTGCAAGCACATAAGTCACATGGCACAAAACAACAAGAAGGATATAATTTAAATTGAAGGCTAATGATCATCCTTATATTTTTTTCCATTTAGTAATAATGATAAAATATATGAGCTACACATTAAAGTAAACTTCATCCTCCATCCCATCGGGAATTGATGACAGGTACCTCATTATATAAATTGGCATATCCAAACTCATCTTTTTTCAGTGCTTGAGGGGGTTTTCACCTTGACTAACCTGTTTCCATTATTGCGTGCAGCTGTCTGTTGGCCATGCACACAAGATTAATTTGGTCTTTACACCGGTTTATGGCATCAACATCACATCTAAGCTTTGAACTTTTTTTGACATAATATAGTTGAAAACGTTAACAGTTCAGTGCGGCAAAATCTATGAATTGATCCCCAGCTTAATACTCATGCTGGGTATAGAAGCTGTCGCTTGGAATTGATTGGACAAATCTTGCACCAATATTGTTAAGAATCCTATGGTAGATGAGTGCAACACTTTAACACTTCAAATTAGTGGGAAAACCTAAGAACATTCAAAACTAGGCGAGCCTGACACTTGGGTGGACAACCCTTATTTGATATTTTCCAGCAACAACTTCATCACAAGAACCAAGCTGGTCTAATCATTTGTAAGTTTTCCAAAATAACGTTGCTATTCTGTTGGTATGCACATAAATAATATACTATAGTTCAGCAATAGTCCAAAGAAAAATATGGAAATAAAATGGTTTCAAAGAAATGAACCTGGACATATGTGTTTGCCACAGGGACAATATGTAAATTGTTGTAACCTGTAAAAGCTACAAAACAGAAAGAACGAATAGAAAATTTATCAGTCTTATACTGGTCTCTGCTGTTTCTCAGATGCAGGTTCTTTTTACCCATTATGTGGCGTATGGACAAGACTCTGAAACCAATCGTAATTAAGCATAACTTTAAAAAAAAAAAAAAAAAAAAGAAAAGACACAAAAGCTGTACTGGTGTCCATTACCAGTTAATACTGATGCAGCAAAGAACTTGGTGAACAAAACCATTAGGAATCCAGAAGTCAATGCAATAAATAGCAAGACAGATATTTGATGCCGCACTTCATTTTTATCCTGCACATATTGGGCATATCAAACAAAAATGCCCTTAACATAGAAAATCATGTAGTAACTAATCTTTAACTGAGGTAGAAAATAAAAATAAAATAGCCATATCACAAGATATTCACAATAAGATTCAAGGTTTACAAAACGTGCATAAGTTACTTGATGGGATTATTCAGAGGCTTTTAATAGTTTTTCATAGCATTTACGTCAGCTCCATCATATAATTGATTATAATTTATAACCCTGAAGTACTGTGTTAGGTAATTTCACATTCAGCATAAACAGACAAAAATAAAAAATTCAATGGCAACAAACTGCGCCCTATGTGAGATAAAGCATAAGAATCTAACCTGTTTGGCGAGGGAAGTGGCGACCATATTTGATGTCGAAATTGATAGGAACATGAACACATAACTCATGTTGTCACACAAAACTGTCCCAGGACCTATCAGTCCAAAAATTTACTGTCAAAGCATATCTATACTCTCTTTTTCTTGATTGAGAAAACTACTAAATTTTGGAAAATAAATAATTAACATCACCTACATTTATTATCACACTATCTTAATATGGGTCCAAACTCTAAATAATAGCTCATTTACAATCTAAAGTAACCAAAAAAGGTAACAGTAAAAACCCAGAAAAATAAAAAGAATTGTATTTATACCCAAAGCAGCAAGCTCAAGGGAGCTTCCTTGTCCAATCACAGCGGTGTCAATAAGACTCATCAATGGGCCACAAATCCAAAGACCTGTGGCTGGAGCTGTAAACATTACAATTTCTTTAATTTGCTGCCATAAGCTCTGACTCTCCAATCCCTCAATTTTGACTTCGTCTTCTTCCTTTTCTTTTCCAACAGAGAAAGAATCTGAACCAACACTAACATCATTTTCACTAACAGTATGATTATCAACGAGTTCTTGGCTTTTACTTATGCAAGGAGTGACGAGCACTCTCTTTCTTTTTGATTTAACAATGCTTAAGCTTGGACATAAAAAGGAAGTAGCAGGTGTAGCTAAAGAAAAAGGATGTTTCTTGAAATGAATTATTGAAGATTTAGAAAGAAATTTGGGTTCCTGGGTATTGAAAGGAGTGTGAGAAGACTGAAGAAGAATGGAGTGCATATGCATTTTCTTGAAACTGAAAACTTGGAGTGGAAAAGGGAAAATAGGAAGACAAGAATGGAGAAAAGGGTGGATCAGGACAGTGAGGCTTATGAGTTATGTGTGCAAATTTGGACTAGAACTAGGACAAAGGACAACAGTTCGAAGAGAGGCAAGAAGCGAGTGATTGAGGAGTGGTTTCATTGTAATTTTGAGTTTTTGAGGAAAACAACAAGAAGCTGGGACTTGAAGGAGAGTTTAGAGTTTAGAGCCACAGAAGAATAGTGCACATGTCATTCCAAGTTTAGAGGAAACATTTTGCTAAATTAGGATCGCACATTAATTGGAGATCCGACAGCTCACATGAATTTGTATTTGCCTGTGACCATTGGAGAAGTGTACCAATTTTGTACACGAAGTGCCGCCTGATACTGATGTGAAATGAAAAATATGCTGACTCCACATCCAGTTAAATTATAAAACTTATTTGCTTCAAACGACGTATGTTCTTTTTTATGATTTGATTGAGTTTAAGATTTCAGGTCATTCGTAAAATAGTTTAATTTGACTTCCATTTTACTTGATTAAATTTAATTTCTATTCAATTAAATAATTTAAATGGGCCAAATAATACTGCAATCTCTACACAACATGAAAAAAAAGCTCTCCCCTTAAAACATCAAATTAGTACAAATTTTTGTGATTGAAAGAAAAACTAAAATGTTTTAGCGAATATTATTTATCGAATTTTAGATTGGCTAAAGAATTGCAACGGTAGTTAGTTCTGTCTTATAAAGTACTTTTCTTTCCCGGACATTTATCTAAACTGATGGTTCTTCCGTTCTACTTATTGAGCTTAAATTCCAAAAGCAAAAAAAAGAATTTTCAAAATTTGCTACGAGGGAGAGATAAAGAGAGAGTAATTAACTTAATTAATAATAAAATATTTCTATTAATTTAATTCTAATTGCTAAAATTGATCATCCTGCTTGAATAAGGACAGCTTTGGGCCATATCGTAATCATCAAATATGATGATTACGTGTAATATGAAACTTACTATTGATATCAGCTGTGAAGAAAAACACATCACAGCTTGAGTGCAGATTGCTACTTCGTACGCCAGATTGACTCCCCAAAAATTAATGAGAATTCAATATACAGATTCCAGAGGCCAAGCATTTGTATTTTGCAGCTCAGGTCCTAGGCAAGGGTTACAAACTTGATCTCTTTGTAACACCTTAAATTATATTAACTGGCTTTCAGCTTTTCAATTTTATAGCGGCTCAAGTCTTCAGAGTACAGCACGCCATCAGGGGAGAGAAGTCGTTGGAGGGCGAGGAAAAATCGAGACTGAAAAGAATAAATTTGCAAATTAAAATTTTTCAAACAAACTGCTTGAATAATGTGCTGCTGCATTGCTAAACTTACCCATTGGAAGCCTACAAGTGCGAACCAGCAGCCGACCAGACCATATCCTTTGCTGTTTGTAAGCTGGCATCATGTAAAATAAGTGATCATTACTAGAGTGAGGGGAAATTGGAAAAAAAAAAAAAAAAAATAGGATTGAAAGGAAAGAAGAAGTAGATCTCTACCATCAATACAAGGGTACCAAAGGAAAGACATCCTGTCATTGACAAGCTAAGAAATTTGAGATCTCGACCAGCCTGCACAAACATAGAGAAGCTAGAATGAATTTGCATATTTTCTCTTTCATAAAGCATAAATCCATAAGCATGCTAGGCCAAACTTAGAGCTTGACTACATCAATATCAAACTATTCAATTGTACAATTTAGATTTTCGTGTTTTGTTTTGTGATATTGAAAAGACCAACTTTTCCTTCGTTCAGTAATATCACATACAGTGCGTGCATATCTTCTAATCGAATTAGGTCCTGTCCCTGAAGGTTGGAAGCCTGAAACACTAAGGCTATGATTGGTAAGCCATAATAGAATGCAATGTTATCTGCAAATGCATTTCTTCTTTTATCACCCTTGTTTTTCTTTCAAGTTTCTTTGATTCAGAGGTTCTGAGTCGATATTTGAAAAGAAACTCCAAAAGAAAAATCCTTTGTGCAGAATCAAGAGAGTCACACATTACAAGCAAAGTTCCCCTAATTATCTATGATTTTCATAATTTCTCAGTTAGGCATAGCGTATCACAGTGACGAAGTAATATTCCCATATTGACATAAAAATTTCTACTTATATTTGATCTAGAAAAATAGATGTAAGCACAATCAATTATAAAAAGAAATGTCTACAGAAGATGTTCAGATCTTTCTCAAACCAGACATACCATCAATGTCCCTTCAAGGCTATGAGTACTAGGTGTCACAGCCAATGCCAAGAAGTAAGGTAAAAACACTTTGTGCATCTGCATGAAGACAATATTTGATATCAATGAACAAATTCCTAATTTGCAGTATCTACTATCCAATTCCTCAACCATTAACTTCAATGCATAATATAAAATTTATGCAAAGACATAATTTAGCTTCAAATTAGTCAAAACATAGGTACAAATTTTTTTTTTTTTTTCGTTTAGTCCGAAAGTGAGAAAGGGAGCCAAAGATAAACGAATGATCACCTGGTTTATTTAACAGATAGAATCTCACTTCAAGTTTGAGATATTGCTGACATAAAAAAAATGCCCTTCTAGTTGAATTTCTTAGCATTATTTTGATTTATTAATAATTTATAAAATGTTAGATTGACAAAGTTAACAGCTCTCAAAATCCAATTGTTACTCAGTATGGAGGATATCAAAACATAAATAGAGTTGATAGAACTAACTATGTTGCTATACAAAATAAGGAGCACACATGAACACCTTGTGCTACATATGATTCAGTGCAAAGTTGAAAATGGAAACATAATGGTTGATTATATGTTATTGAATAAAGAACAAAAGAACCAGTAGCAGTTCCTTTGCTCATCTCACCATATTACCACAAAAGTCTAACACAAATGAGTGAAAAAAAAAAAAGAGCAAACAGAAGTGCTAACCTCCTGTATAACATTTTGATCGGGTGTAAAGAGATTTGGCAAGAACCAAGGGATGAATGTTCCAATGGCCCCCAACAATGATCCAAGTGTGGCTCCAATTACCACAAGTGACTTTAGCAACATCCGAGCCTGTTTAATGTTATAGATCTTTTAGAACATGAACAAACAAAACCTACAACTCTGCAACACAAATTATCAACCATGCATTCCTAGATACCATCAAGAATCTCTTTGCTTGCCACACAAATGCAGTGGCAGGTACTGTAAATATCATGAGTCTCAAGCATCACTTACGTTTACCAAACTTCGGTTGACGCCATAAATCAACTCTGGCATAAATGATTGTGCAGTTTGAGAAAGAGGTTCACCCCATACTGTACACATGCTGTACGTTTGAAGCAAGACCTAGAGTGAATTTTTTAGTTGTCAACGTATATAACCAGTCAGGTTTGTTGAGAGAAGGGAAAGCTAGAAGTATAAGCATATCTAACCTGATGAGCAGCTACAGAATTTGTACCCATAGCCGTAGCAAAGTATATAAGGAGAGAGTAGAAGACCACCTAAAAATATTTGAAAGGCTTTGATTACTCAATTAGGAACATTGGGTAGATAAATGGAACGGAATAAAGTAGAAATGTAACCTTTGACATCATTGTTATAAACACTGGAGTTGCAATCCCAGCTATTGTTAAAAGTTCATTGAGCGTTGGAATAGAGAAAGCAAATGCATTGTATCCTTTCTTGTTCAACGCTTCAATCATCATATAACCTGCAACAACCTAGAGCATATGTAGGTAAGAGGAAAACCAAAAAGAAAGCATGTGTATATCATTTTGGATACACTCAATCAGGGAAGCTTAAGCATACTTGAGACACCATTGTTGCCCATGCAGCACCAGCAATCCCATAACCTAAGAAACTGCAGAGGACTACATCACCAACAAGATTTAGAATGCTGGAAACTGCCAAAGCCTTCAGAGGTCCCCAAGAGTCTTTCATGCCAAGACTGGAAAGAGGAAAAAAAATTCAAATGGAAAATAAACCAAATGTACAGTTCAAAATTTTTGAAAATAACCATAAGAAATGAGTCAAAAACTTGAGTGCAAACAGACAAGTTAACATTAGAGAGATTAGGCATTAGGCAGATTAAAAATCATGACTATTGAATGTTTGAGATACATTCAAGATAATCTCTCTTGAAATAAGACATCAAATTTACAAGATCACCAAGTTCCACATTGCACTGTGGAATTCCATAGAAAGGTTTTCTAGCAAGGTCTCCAATTAACTCACGTGGAAAAAGAAAAGATGAAAAATCTATAGGGTGGACAAAAAATATTTGCTATGAAAAGGAACAAACAACAGCACCAAATAACAATTAATATCTGACAAAATAAAATTATACAGTACAAACAGAGATGGTGCTTACATGAATAGCTAACCAAGCAGAAAATAAATATGATACAGGATTCCGGTATAATGTAACAAGATCAATGCATTGTTATGTCATTCAGTAAATAAAGCATGCAAAGATACAGCCCAAAGCACACTAAGTTTCACCTTGCACTTTGAGCAACCCATCCAACAATAACTGCAGGCCATGCGTAGCCTCGAATCTGCCAACAGGAGAAAAAATTACATTCAGTTAAAAGTTATTGAAACAATGAAATTAGAGTATAATTCAGGATGATATTAATACCATTCAATTAGTGCAACAGAAGAATATCACGTACAGGAAAGCTATATCAATCAAGTATTTTGAAGAATTCTAAATGATAAGCACTTAATCGGTTCTCATATCTTTTTATAGAATATATATATATATATATATATACATACATACATATAATATGAAAACTAAAATCAAATTTGAATTTTTATCCTTAATTATTCTGAATTTTTCCAAAATACTGGACCAGACATGAATAACTGGTATCTTTACTCTTATCCACCAACTTAATATGCTGTAGAGATTTGGCAGAATATCATCCATAAGAATTCTCATTGTTAAGGGTACACAATAATTAGCTATTGCATCTGTCACATTTTCTAAACTAGTAGTATACACATTAAGCAGATAGTCTAAATAGCCAATATACTTTCCAGATAATGAGCATGAGAAATGATGGGGTAAAGATCTACACTACACCATCTTAAATAGTCAAGTTAACCCTTAGTACAGAGTACGTAATATAACACCATCTAAAAGATGAAGATCAAAGGACACAAACAAACAAAAAGAAATTTTGAAGGCTTAATTATTGTTATCATCTTTTCTTTTCAGTAAATTTGTACTAGGTTGCATCAAAGAAACGAATGAACCTGAACATAAGTATTTGCCGCAGGTACAATATGCACATTTTTTGGCCCTGTAAAAGCTGAAAAATACAAGAAAAGCAAATTCATCATTCATTGTGTTAGTGATTCTAACTATTTAAGCATTGTTAGAAACACAATATGACACAATAAAAGAAAAGAAACAAATGAAAGAAAAGAGAAAGAAATTCCATCTTTGTGCCGTGTGGAAAAAACCAAAAGCTTTACCAGTCTTTATTACCAGTTAATGCCCATGAACCAAAAAACCTTGTGAATAGAAACATCAAGATGCCACAAACCAACCCCACAAAGAGAAGGATAGATATTTGATGCTGTATGTCATTTTTATCCTGCACAAATATTATCCAGTGATAGTTACAAAAAATTAAAAAGAGTATAAGAGAAACAGTATTGCATAGAATATGTCAAATGTCCTTAGAAGGAGAATAAGGGGTAGTTTTATATCTAAGAATATAGCCGTTAGTCTTTAATTACCAAATATAGTCGTTAGGCTTTAATTACCGAGTAAGTCCTTGGCCATTTATGATTAGGTACTTGGCTAATTACTTTTGAGCACTGTTTTAGTACATATTCTATAATCTAGTGATAAAGCAAAATAAAACATAGCAGAGCAAAGAGATGAGTGGTAAGGTCAATGTCCATCACATAGTTCAAAAAACAACAATAAAAAATCAAGACATAGCTTACTCTGGAAAAGAGAATAGAGCCAACACGCAATATTGGCAGTAGGGAACGATGAAATAACGGCACAAAAGAATAATATCCTGCTAAAAAACACATGCAAAAATGTACAAATAATCAATAGTATCCCTCCATGCTAGGCTTATTCTGACAACTGACCTTTTAAAATATTGTCAGCTACAGTTCTGTAACAACAGTGTGAAGGGATCATTATTAACCATATATCATAGGGAATGAATCTGGTTAATATAACTGATTAGGATGTTAGGATAGGATGTTAGGATATGATACTAGTCTATGAAGCTTAATTCTCAAACCGATTTTAACGCTAAAAACCAGACTTGGAATTTGCAATCAGTGTGCTCAGAATCTTATGATTTACGATTCGAATCATACATTTCGATTCAATTTTCATGCTAAACGATTCAAACCTTATGGGTGAATCGGGTGATTTGCACCTTAAGAAGTGGAAAAGTCAATGTAGAGAAACAAGAGTAAGAGAATATAGTTATATTAGAAAATGAAGATAATGTAGGGCTTGAATAGGAAATTTAATAGCTTCATGGTTTTACTTTGTTTTTTATTTAAAATTTAACTTCATAGTTTGAGATTTTGAATTTGGCAACCACACAAGTAATTAGGTTCTCTTTCATTTTGTGTTTAGTACATGATTTGGAATTGAAATTTATATAAATACATTATTTGCAATTAAATTTTTAGTAATATTTCGATAAATTTAATGTCAACATATCCATAAATGTATATGTATTTATTTTAATTAATTTTGAAAAGTTATAATGAATCTTATGATTAGTTTAGATTCTGGATTCTTGATTCTTGATTCTAAAAATGAGAAATTTGATCCTCGACATGAGAGTTCTACCTTTACCATTGCATTAAGAACGGCAAATCATTCTAATCAAAACCTGCAAACACACCGACAATCTTTGTAAATGCATATCACCTTTCTAATTTCTAACGGACAATAAGGAAAACGTGTATGGCCTACTGTATCATCGATGTATCAAACAGCTACACATATCGGCAAAAACCGTGCACACACACATCAAGTAAGCTTGAAAATCAAACTGGCAACCCTGAAAAAAGATCAAACCACCAATCTCACCCCTAAAAGCTAAGCATATTACCATTTTAAACGTTTCCAAATTGCATCTTAAGGATTATTTTTACTTCTTAAGAGCAGTCAAAATATGATCAAACAATGGGGGAATCAAACCTGTCTGGCAAGGGAAGTTGCAACCAAATTGGAAGTGGCAACTGAGAGGAACATAAACACATAAGCCATATAATCACAAACCACCGTCCCAGGTCCTGCCCAACAAAAATCACAATTCAGCCAACTTACTTGCTCTGGATATTATTGACTCAAATAAAATTTCCCAAGATTATATATAAGAAAGAAAAAAAAAGCAACCTAAAGCAGCAAGCTCAATGGAGCTTTGCTGACCGATAACTGCAGTGTCAATAAGACTCATTAGCGGCCCACATAACCAAAGCCCCGTAGCAGGCCCTGTAAACTTTACAATCTCCTGAATTTGGTTCCATATACTTTGATTCTCTAATCCATCTCTTTTGATCTCCATTTCTGCCGATTCCCCTACTTCTTCTTCTTCTTCTTGAAATGACGAAACCGAAGCTATACTACAATCGTTTCCGCTCTCAAATACTGTATCATTATCAATTGCCACATCTTTGCCAGGGCTAATGCAATTGCTCGTAAATCGATTTCTCCGATGCTTTGCATTCGAAAGGTGTAAACATGAAGGGAAACGAGAGCCATGGATGCATGGTGCTAGCTGTTCGTTAAAAGGAAGTGGAGATTGAGAATAGTAACGCTTGAAATTAGGGTTTTGAAGAGAAATTAGAGAAGAAGATTGAAGAGTTAGGGTATTGATTTGCATTTTGCTGTTTTAGCTAAAAATTGGAATTAAATTGAATTTATTTGAAATTGAGGAGCGAAATGGAGAGGAGAGGCGTGTCGTGTTGGGGTTTTGATTTTGTTTGGCTCGCTTTTTCTATGGTGAATTGCTATTTAGTTCTTATAATTTAGTAAAACTCATAAATTAGAATCTCTATTTCAAATATTAACTAAATAGTCTTTTCATTTTATTCTTCGATTACCATGAAATGTCAATTCTACCATTAATAAAAATTTTAATTTTTTCGCACACTACCGTAAACTAGAGGTCTCTAATTTCCTTTTTTTATTTCTAAACTTTATCCATTCTAATTCATAAATAAAAACTCATTGGAGAGAATAAGTTATTTTAATATCTAGATTAAATTATAAAAAAAAATACAATATTAAAATTTACTTTTTCCTCCTTTCAAAAAATAAAAAAATATTTACTTGACTTTTTTAATCAATTTAAAGTTTTGAATGTAGCTTCAATGGACATTAAATCTATAACTGTAACTGAAATTATTGTTGATATATGATAATGCCACATTTTATTTCCTAATTTCAAAAAGAAAAAACTATTTAGCGTGAAAGCTAATAAATTTGATTGATTTATAAAAATGGATGTCCTCAATTATAAATTTTATTAAATTATAAGGATTAAATAGTAATTGGACCGTCTCTTTCTTGCACTCACCAGCAACCTATTATTGTTAGCGTCCAAAATTGTTTCATGTGAGAGAAATGAAGTGGATGATTCTGAGTCGTTAGGTCTGTATACCCTTCCACGAGAATACAAAATTCAATTTAAACGGTCTATTCTTTGGACAGCCCAGTAATATCACTAATATTTTTGTATGTTTTTGAAAATTTATCCCAATTTATGTATTTTAATTATTTTATCCCAGTTTCGTAAAATACTTGTATCAAATCTCAAATTGGTGATTTCTTTCACTTGGCACACCATGTAAACTAGAAGAAAATAATAATAATAAACGACAGGCAGTTGCACATCCAACTCAAGGCCCCTCAGTTCATCAATGGTGATATTGAAGACTATCATGCATTCTTCTATGTCTATATGTGGCTTATGAAGGTGTGATTTTAAGACTAAACAATGTGTTTACCATTCTTACTAGGCTAATAGAACTCAAAGCCTTGCTAAATTTGTATTTATTTTTAAAAATAATCACATTAGTAAATTACAATTTAAACGAATAAAAATGGAATTAGAGAGTAGCGTAAATTTTAATTTATTAGAATTATTTTTTTTTGAAAAATATATAACATGGTAAAATTGGAAAATTCACTAGAAGTTGTGATTTTTTAAGTAATTACTTTTTTAAAAGATATTTTTCATCAATGTCAATAAAATTGATTTATTTAATTATATTTTCACCCCATTTCAGATATATTATCTTTTTTGAAAAAAACAATAATGAAAAATTTTATTCTTGTCCACCCATTCAGGCAGTTCGATGTTGTCATTTGACAAAAGATTAATTATAAATTTGGTGTCCTGAAATTGTAAAATTTTCTATTTTATTTCTGAAACTTAACAAGCTTTAAATGAATAATCAAAAAGCAAATTTGGCCTCAAATTAGATGGAGCATGATAAAACTATCCTGTCAACAAATAAAAAGGCATAATCAATTCCTGTAACAATTCACTAAGCAAAACCATTTGCCTTTTGCAATGCCTAAATGCTAACTCCTGGTCTAATCGAGGCATCAGAGAACGAAGACAAATTTGATCTTTGGTAACTAAGACCAAAAAGATATGCCTATTCGCGATTATTTTAGTCCTGGGATTTTGCAACACAAACTGAAATTGGTCTAACCAACTATGCTGCTTTTAGCTTTCCAAGTTCGTATTCGACAGCATCTTTGGAGCTGAGTATGCCTTTTGGAGACAATAGGCGTCGGAGAGCAAAGAAAAATCGAGCCTGGGAAAATTTTTGTGTTTTAAATTAATTCCACTAAACCAAAAAAAAAAAAGAAAATAAAATGAATTAGCCTTTGAATGTTGAGGTTTGTTCTCACCCATTGGAATGCTACAAGCGCACACCAGCAGCCTTGCAGACCATACACCCCCTTCCTGCTCGCAAGCTGGTCATGGGAAAAGATGGAGATCGATATTAATGCATATATGATCAATTAGAGACATGTAACTAGAATAATTAGCAATATGAAGGAAAGAACTAAGCCTAACCATTAACAAAAGAGCTCCCAATGAAAAGCATCCACTCATTGATAAGCTGATGAACTTGAAATCACGTCCAGCCTGTGCAATGAGTACAAGATAAGCAACAAAAGTAAGACCGAGTATCTTGACCAAGAACCCTCAATGGCAGTCTTGAAAATGGCAGAAGCAGAATTTTATAAGCCATTATAGTAGTATTGGTTGCAAACAAAAATTCACAGCTTTAAAGTTTTAGTTAATCTAAGGAGGGTGTATTATTGAGAAATCAAACATTTGCCTCTATAGGCATTAGCGACAAGGAAAATTTGTCGTCCAATGCATTAAATATGCTTCTTCACTTGAAAAAAGCAAGTATAGAATCCAAGTTGAAGTGAGAAAAAATACCAGCAATGTTCCTTCAAGGCTGTGCGTACAGGGTGTTGCCGATAATGCGACAAAGAACAAAATTAACACTTTGTGCATCTGCATTGACACCAAAAATGAAATATCAAGGAACGTTAAATACATATGATTCATTATCATATATTTATGCAAAGATTATATATCCTGGAGTATTTACTTGTCTACGGATTAGTTTTCCTCAACTTGGTTATAAAATATATAGAAAGTTGTTAACAAACTAATAATTTAAATTATGAAGAATTTTGAGTGCAAATATATGTTTTGCAATTTCTGCACTTATTTCTTCCTAATTCTATTCCTGGAAACAACGAAAAGAAGAAAGAAAAACAACAGACAAATTAATCCTCTTAGGCCACAATTGAACAAAAGCTAAGAAATCCAGTGTTAGATGCATTGCCTCTCACTTATGCAGAGCATATAATACATGAAAATCAGTTTCCAGGGCAATTTTGTGAAAACTTGCAAAATTAGCGTATAAACATGCAGTTTTTTCCTTAATGAAGATATGGTGACACACATTCAGATTAGGAAATAAAGTCAGTTGCAATAGCTTAAAAATGGAAGGCAACCTCTTGTATGACATTAAGATCATGAGTGAAAATGTTGGGGAACAGCCAAGGAATAGATGCTCCAACACTTGCTATTATTGCTCCAAGTATAGCTCCAATAATCATTAGTGACTTGAGCAGTGTTCTAGCCTGTTTCATTGCATAAAACATGGTAGATCAAACCAAAATCCAATGTCCATAATTGTAATAGCCATTAGTATATGACATAATTATAATAAAAAACAAAACGAAAGAAACAATTCTAGACGACTGATATTTTTTTCCAGAAAAGAAATGGGAGAATATATAACCACAATGAGCAGTTACATTTTTTTTTTTTTTTTGTTTCTTCAGTTAATTAGGCTCCTATTGGGTCTCGACTCACCATTTCAGAGTCCAAGAGATGATGTGATGACTCACAGTAGTGATATCAATATGAATATAAATATTACCAACCTTGTCTAAACTTCTCTCGTCTCCATACAGCAACTCAGGCATGAACGATTGTGCAGTTTGAGAGAGAGGCTCGCCCCATACTACACACATGCCATACATTTGGATCATAACCTAGAACAGTAATTAACTGTCAAGTAAATTTATTAATTTCTTGCAGCTAGAAACTAAATGCAAGTACTAGCAAAAACAAAACCAACCTGATGAGCCGCAACTGTGAATGTGCCCATTGCTGTTGCAAAATATGTCATGAGAGAGTAGAAGGCCACCTAAAACATGAAAATGTTCAGAAAAATAAAAGTTAGAACCAAATTTGAAAGAGAACAGCTATAGAAAATTAAAATTGGAAAGAAAATTCAACCTTTGAGAACATTGTTACAAACACTGGAGCAGCTATGCTGAATATTTGCAAAAATTCTTTCGCGGTTGGAATAGAGACAGCAAAAGCATTATATCCTTTCTTATTCAAAGCTTCAATCATCATATAAGCTGCAATGACCTGGATAAACACAAGTATTAAGTGGAAAAACAAAACAATTTGTGAACTGGACTCAAAAAGAATGAAATGATCATATTATGCGTACTTGTGATGTCATTGTTGCCCACGCTGCTCCTGTAATACCATAGCCTAGAAAACTGCATAGAACTAAATGACCAATGGCATTCACAGCACTGGCAACCACCAAAGCCTTCAAAGGTCCTAAAGAATCTTTCATGCCAAGACTGAAAATTGAAAAAAAAAAAATATTTAAAAACATCAAAATTCAAACTAAATAAGGCAGGGTGGTTCACATTTTAAAACTAACAGAACCTAATTCATTTGTATAAAGAAAACTTCAAAGAAATATGTGATTTATATCTCCACCTTGAGCTTTGAGAAACTAATCCATAAAGAACTGCTGGCCATGCTAAGCCTCGAATCTGCCAACAAATGGAGGTAACTCATTTTATTAGTCAAATCCCACAATCAAGAAGTAAGCAGAGGAAAAGTTCTATCAGCCAAAATAATAGTAGTTGAACGCATTACAACAAATGTCAGATTTGAACAACATTTCTGTAATGTCATTTAATACTAAATAAAAATAATGATAAAAAGTAACTGCATTTTCATAAAAGCATGTTGATGTTGCTGCAAAATATTTGTGGTTGTGTTATTAAAAACTTTTCATTACAGGGATCTTATGCATCAACTTATAGTACTAATAATTCTGGTCCACAGTAAGTTTTGTCTTTAGTTGTAGATAGACATTAACGTTATTCTTTTTTTTTTTTTTCCGTTGGGGGCATCAAGCTGATAAAAACTGTACTTAAAAATTCAAGTTGAAGAAAATGTACCTGAACATATTTGCTAGCCACGGGTACAATATGCACATTCTTTGGGCCAGCAAAAGCTGAAAAATTGAAATGAGAAAATTCGTGTCATTCGATAGCCTCTTATCAGTTTTTCTGTTGCAATTATCAATACCTGTAAAATGGTGAAGAATAAGAGGAGTCGTCAAGAGCTATATTAGTCTTTATTACCAGTGAGCGCCCAGGGGCCAAGAAATTGTGTAAACAATAGCATTAAGATGCCACAAGCCAATCCAATAAAGAGCAAAATTGATATTTGGTGTTGTACTTCATTTTTATCCTGCATCAATACCATCCAGTTAAAAAGAATGCAGGAAAGAAGATAAAACAGAAAAACGATAACTTACTCCATAAAATGATTATCCACCATAAATACATGTAAATTGCATGTATAAAAGAAAGAGAGAAAAGAAATCACAAAAATTTATAAAGAAAGAAGAAACTTAGAAGAAATCAATGACAATTGAGGATAAATAATAGAAATGGGTTTTCATAGCCTATCACCAGCGCACGGAGTACATTTTTTGTTTAGAAAATCAAGATTTAATAGAGTCGAGGGAGGGAGCATTCCGGTCTGCATTCTTACACTATGAGGCAAGTACTTGACAATTGGGCTACTAGTCCAATGATAGTTCATAGAGAACACTGAGTCAACTTTGGTTTGAGTAAATTTAACGAAAGGAAATTCTGCAATTACTTAAAATTTTTATAAAATTTTAACAATATTCAATTCACAATGGCTATGCCATTATCACTTCATCTAAAAAATCCAAATTTAGCAGCGAATTCTCTTTAAAATTAAAATTTAAATATCACAAGTGTCCAAGAAACCAACCCGTTTGGCAAGTGAAGTGGCCACCATATTTGAAGTAGCAATTGATAGAAACATAAAAAGAAGATTCATATTATCACAAAACACAGTCCCTGGACCTGTCCATCCAAAATCCTCATTAAATCCCGCAAAAGCATTGATTACAATTTTTTTCAAAAAACAGGAAAAAAAAAACCTGCAATTAATTTATTACCTAAAGCAGCAAGTTCCGTAGAACTTCCCTGACCGATCACAGCCGTAGATATAAGACTCATCAATGGCCCACATACCCACAACCCGGTAGCTGGGCCCGAAAACATCATAATTTCCTTCATCTGCTTCCATATGCTCTGGTTTTCTAACTCGCTTCTCTTCAACCTAACAGCTTCAACTTTCTCGTTTCCATTATTATCATTTTCATTTAAAATTTCAGGCTCTGTATTGATAATTTCTTGGTCGGAGCCAATGCACGGAGTTATAAACCGATTGAGGTTGCGATTAGAACTTTGAAGTGAAAGAGAGGTGTGCAATGGAGTTGAAGGTGGCAAAGACAGAGGCGGCGACGGTGGTGATTTACTGAAGAGAACTGAAGCTCGAGAAATTTTTTTGAGGTTTGGATTTTTGAAAATTGGAGTAAGGAAAGAGAGAGACATTGTTTTGATTTGCATTTTCTTCTGAAATTGCAGAAGAAAACCGGAGACAGGTAAAAATATGAAAGAAGAAGAAGAAAGCTAACAGTTTGTGTACGTTAGAATTAACAGTACTTTAAAGAGCGAGTTGGCAGCTAGAGCTTGATTGGCTTCTCTCCTGTTACATTCACATCTCCGTGAGCGAGTCCTAACTATTGGATCTCCCTTATTTAGTGCATGGAACTGGAGGGAAGCCATAGCCAAAATTTAGCGGCTTGGCTCAGTAGCCGCCAATTATTCTCGTTACTAGTACAAGCTACTTCCCTTTCTCTTTCCGATGCTACCTAACTCCAAAAAGCTTTCGAAATAGCAGATCATAACGGCAATTCCAAGTCAAAACGAGAGCCAATTTGTTAAATGAATTCTCTAATCCACGGTTGTCGCTCTAAAGAAAGTTGGAATGTAGGATTACAACTAGCTAAATAATCAGCTGGCTTCTGTATTGATGACTAATTTATGATAAAATAAAATTTAATAATTAAATTTAGATTTTCAATATTAATAATTTTCTTTTGTGTTTTTTTTTTTAAACATAAAAAATATTATTCATTCAAAACGCAAAACATCTTCAATTATATTTAAAGGGAAAGTCCCCGCTTTAATGAACCAGATGTGTATAAAAAGTACCGTACAATCGGCAATCAAATTACCAGCATAAGATAAATCCGCATCTGTTGGTTTAATCCTTGTAACAGTCATGAGACAATCGCTTTTCACCTCCACCCGTACTCCATTAAAACGATCTTTGAACCAACTTAGCACCTAGCGAATGCCAATCAACTCGGCTAAGGAAAGAACTACCAACCCTGTCCCACTGTCGCAAACCATCTCCCGAACAACACCCTTGCGAATCACGCACAACCCAACCCAACCCAATCCAACTCTGCTGTATGAGTTTCTACAGACCAGGCAACGTCAACATAAGCCTTGACCACGCCTGGTTGAGGAGGGCACCATTGAACTGGAAAACGCATCAGCGGACATGGTCTCTTGAAACCAGTACATTGGCTAGCCTGCTGCCATTCCTCCAAACCAACCAACTGATAACTAATTTTGAAAGGAAAAATTACTGTACGATTTTCATGGTTTATAAAATACAGTTAGCTTATTTTGTTTTTTTTTTAAAAAATAGATTAAGACACTCTTATATTTTACTTTCGTCAGACTATAAAGTCCTTCCGTCTGATTTTTACTTTTTTTTTTCCGTTAAGTACTTTATAAAATGACAAAAATATTTCTTTTATTTAAAAAATATAAGGACGAATTAGTTTTATTTTTCAAACTATAGAGACCGTATTATAATATTTTAGTATCTCTTTTGACTTATGTATTTTCTTGTTGACTCACGAAAAAGATGCAAAAAATGAACGGAATGACCTATTAATATAATGAAAGCAAAATATAGAGATAAATTAATATACTTTAAAAAAAATAGAGACGAACTAGTTATATTTCACAAACCACATAGATCGTATTGTAATTTTTTATTTTGAAATTGAGGGTCCATTTGCCATTTGACTCATTGTAATTTTTTTTTTTTTTAGTAGTAGAGATTAGACAAGCCTATATAGAATATATGAGTCCCTCACTCTTTAAGTTATATTTAGTTGGATGTAATGCAATATGATATAATAAAAAATGTAATGCAATGAAAAATGGAATCGAATATAATTAATATTTCATTATTTTGTTTGATAATATAATTGATAAAATTTATATAATGTAATCGTCATTTCATTTTGATATTTGTTTGTATATATGTAATGTAATGTAATTAAAATACTACTACTACTAATTACACTGCCACCATCACTACTCCTTCACCATCTTCAACCACTCCACCACCACCCCCATCACAACCACCAATCACACCACCACCACTCTACCACCATCTCAAACATCACTCCACTGCTACCACCACCATGACGTTATTATTAATATAAAAAATATTTGAACTAAAAACTATTTATTATATTAAATTATTAAAGATCACTCAGATTTATAAATTTATTTGAATTAAAAAATTTAAAAAAAAAAAGTAAGCCAAAAAAAGTATAATTCAATGATGATGATTCAGCCAATTCGGTCAATTTAAGTAAAATTTTTAACGAAAATAAATTAATTAAAATTTTTTTTACTTAATCGAATTAATTTTTTGGCCGAACTTAACCGAACCATTTTGACGAAATTAATTTTGATTCTTAATTGAAAAAAAGTTAAAGAAAATAAAAAATTAATTAACTAATCGAATTTAATTGAAATTTATGATTAACCTACTTTAATCGAAATAAAAATTAACCAAAGTTAATATTTACTACTTAATTAAAATAAAAACTGAAATATTTTTTATTTTAATTTTATTATCTACTTAACCAAAATAATGTAGTTTTGAGAGTCAATTAATTTGATTACTTCAACTAAATTAATTTGATTAATTTAACTAAATTAATTTGATTAATTCAACTAAATTAATTTTTAATCGATTACTGAAATTTTAATTTTCTCTAATTGAACTTTTAACTGAACATTTATTCACCAAACTAAATTAGCCGAATTAAACGAATTAATCGAATTAATCGAGCCGAATGCTCACTCCTAATATAATATAACAAAATAAAAGTTAATTAATTCATTATAAATTAAATTTTTTTCATATGTTGTCATTGAATAATTAAATTACAATATAAAATTATGGGTATTTTGATATTTTTAATGATTTTTTATTCAATTATTCTCATTTCTATAATAAAATATAATTTTTATTATGTGTTGGATATTAAATAGCAAAATATAATTTTTATTATATGGTGGTAGTCGTGGTAGAGTGATTGAGGTGGTGATGACAGTAACACAAAGTGATGATTATGTTAGTGATAATGATGCTAGAGCACTGGTGATGATGATGGTGGTGGTTGTAGAGCGCTGGTGGTAGTGGCGATGTGGTGGAGCAGCGATGGTGGTTATAAGAGTGATGGTTGTTACGGTTGAGGTGGTGGAGTAATGGTGGTGGTAGTGATGGTTGAGGTGGCGATGAGGGTGGTGGAGTGGTTGTGTTGATAATTGAGGTGGTGATGGCGATGGATCAATGATGGTGGTGGGAGTGATGGAGCGGTGGTGGCGATGGTGGAGCGGTGGTAGTAGTGGGGGCATTATAGTGTTAGTAGTAATGGAGCGATGGTGGTGATAGTAGTGAAGCAATGATGATGGAGCGGTGGTGGTGGTGGTGGTGGGGGTTGAGGTGGTAGTGTTAGATGACCTTAAATAGTAAATTTTTTATTGGAGTAACTTTATGTAAATGATATTGCATATGTTTGATGTAATGAGCAATACATGTATTTTTTTTATGTAATAAATATTACATCAAATTAAGTAATGAAGATTACATTACATTTTTTAAAAAAGTCTAACCAAATAATATAATCAGTCATATAATGTAATCATCGTTCCATTACATAGTTAATTACATCATATCAAACATAACTTTAGTATTTTAAATTTGTGTTTCAAGTTATTGTTAGACCTTAATTAACATTTACAACCCGTTTAGTCTAATTTCACAAACCAAAAAGTGAAATTCAATTGAATTTCATGTTTTGACAGTTTGATTTTTTCAAAATATAGAATTTAATTTTAGTTATAATTAAAATTAAATTTAATCAAATTTGATGAAACTTGCAATAAATTCTACAAAAATTAATATAAAATTATTTATATGAGCAAATACCCTAATAATATATTCTCAGCATTTTAAAATATAATTCATTTTTTTCATTATTTTATCTCAAAATATAAATTGTTTAAAGTGTTTTAAAAAAAAAGTACTAAATGATATTTTTTTTTTCAATATTACTTTGATTTACTTTAGATAAATTATAAGTTACTCCTAGTTTTAAAATAAATTATAATTTAGTCAAATTACTTTAATTTTGATATAATTTAAAAGAATTAATTACTTATTTGATTCCCGTGAGTGAATATGTAGTATATATTTCTTTATAATATTAATTATTGTATTGACATTCTAATTTTAATAATAATTAAAAAAGTGTTATTCCTTCAAATTATTGAATATTAAAAATAAATCAATTAAATAGATTATTTATTTAAAGAATTACGCGTAAAAACGTAAAAATAACGCCAAATGTTTTAATATCAATTTTTGAATATCTAAGTTTATTATGCCTTTATCAATGACATTATTCATATAAGTTGTTAAGTAAACCTTCTTGATTGTAATGCTTATGAATTAATTTTATATTTATCATCAAATTATTTTTTAAAATCAATTTATTACTTTTTTATTTTTTAGAATATATTAATTTATTGTTAATCGATTTATGTTGTGGAGGACCAGTAATGGTGTTGTTTTTTATACTGCTGTTCAGTTCCTCCCTCTTTCGAAAGCTATTCTGGTTCAATGAGCTACTAAGATGTTATGGTCTAAGGCTGGTTATCTTTTTTGGCATCAGGACTCCAAACGTTTGTCTTTTATTTGTTGGTAGCCTCCTTCGATGGGCTAGATAGTTGTTAACACATATGGTGGTTCCAAGGATAATCCGGAGCATGCTGCATGCGCAAGAGTTTTTAGAAATACTACTAGTGGTTGGTTGTCGGGATTCCAAATGAGGCTTGGACTTTGTGGCGCTATGAAAGCAAAACTATGGGGGATCTATCGCGCTTTACAACTAGCATAGGCTAATGGCTTTGTGCAGCTAGTTCTCCAAACTGAGTCCCAAGCTGTGGTGGACATGATTAATGGAGACACTAGGGGCTCTTTAAGGCTAGCTAGTCTTGTTCATGGTTGTAAATGAGATGATTGGTAAGAGTTGCCAGGTGCAACTAATAAAAATTTATAGGGAAGCGAATAGGGTAAATAACTGCTTAGTTAAAAAGACAACTTCATTGCCTTTGGGAATCCATATGTTGCAGGATGCTCCTTCTAAGATAAGACATCTGCTAGAGGTTGATATGGTTGATGCTATATGGTCATGAATGGTGTAATTTAGATTTAATATCCTCCTCTTTATATAAAAAAATAATCATAATATTTTTTTGATAGAAGATATTTGTTTATTATTATATTTTTTTAGCATGGAAAATTTGGTCTCCTAAAAAATTCATTTGCAAATGAATTTCACAATTTTAATAGAATTGATCCAAATGCTACCTCAAAATCATAATAGTAATTTCATTAATCAAATTCATTTCCAAATGAGTTCAATTTACTTTCAATACAAAATAATCAAAATCACTCGGTCGCAAATTTAATGATCTCCTTCATCAAATCCGAGACATTTTACTTAAAAATTTGTAAACTCAGGTGCTGGATTTGATGATGACAAATCATTACTACCATCACAAATTAGCCTGGAGAAAAGGTTTGGCCAGGCTTCCACCACTTATGGAGAATGCTTGTATGCTGATTTCTATTATTGTATATGTATTATTTTTGAATTATTGAATATTTTTCTTTAAATAATTTTGAATTTATATATATATACATACAGAGGATATAGATTTCCTACAAAATTTTTTATAATATATATATAGATGGATATAGAAGAATAATTTATATGTAGATTTTTATTAATTATAAACAAATAAACAAAAAAAAAAAACCTTTTTTATAGATATATCTAAAACGGACATAACAATATATATAACAATAAATAAAGAAATACTATATAACAATACAACGTGATTACCTTCAACCGGTTCAACAGAAAAATGTCACACCCACATGATTTTGGGAGATCGGTGGTGATGCTTTGGACTCGCCCGGAAAGAAATCCTTCTGCCCACAAACAGAGTTAGATTCAAGCACGGAACCACAAATTCAAATATTACTCTCTGCAATTCAAAGGAGACTTGGAGAAAATTTCCGTTCGTGATTGATCTTAAGCCAGTAATCCAATTCCAGTGCCCAAAGAAAAAGTAAGTTCGTTCTTATTTCTCATCAGGATGGAATTATTGAGTTCTAAATATAAAATTATAAAATTAGATATGCTGTTAAATTTTAAATGCTCAATTATTTTAAATTTTTGACTATTCAAATGGACCTTAAAATATTTTTAAATTTATTCTATAAATTATTTTTCATAATGTTTTTTAAAAAATATATTACACAGTTTCCCCACACTCCTCACCTGCTAATCAACAACTATTGATTCACTTTCCATAATTACACTCTGCAATGTTTATTTCTCTTATTAGCAATAAAGTGATATTTGGTTTTAGTTTATTAAAAATTCCATTTTTTTAAAAAAAAAAAACTTCAACTAAAATCATAAGTTCATAATTATTTCAGACGGTGCATGTTAAAAAAAAAAAAAGTCAATTGGTCTTTTCTTCTTTTTTTTTTTTTAATTTCCTTCTGAAAATTAAGATTAATGTCAATTCTGAAAAAAAGAAAGAAAGTTTTTTAGATCCACCACCGCCCATGGCGGACCTCATCAAATCCAAATGAAAGATTTTGATGTTCAAAAATAAATATTCCATATATTTGCTAATAAAGAAAAAATTATCTAAAACGGAGCCCATACTTATGAGATGATATAAAATTCTTGGATCCATCGGCCCATTACCATAAGTTTAGTTTGTTGCAGGAAGACTAAAATGGAGAGCCTGAGAGAGATTTTGAAACAGACAGAGGAGTTTTGGGCGATTTTGAAGGTGAAAATGGCAGCAAGACGTGCATTGAAGTACATGCTTGACAAGTTTGCTCGTAGATTTGCAATTGCCATTTACCAACACGTTGACCCACAGTTTCGTGATGCGGTAAGTTATTACAACTTTAAAGGCCTGATGCATAAGTTATTGCAATTCTAGCCTTATTCACCCTGAGCTTTATGGATGAGTACGACATACCTTAAACTTATAAATTTATTGGTAATATTACGTAACTTTTACATTAACACCGGTAATTTTTAGAATTTTTACCTTTTATCTGTAAAATATTAATTTAATATACAATAACCGTGATATATAAAAATTAAGGATGTCTTGAAATTAAAATAATAAAATTCAGGGACGAAATTATATATTTAGTCCACTTTAAATATTTGTAAATATTTTACCTACGTGACTCCTCTTAAAAAGTAAACGGTTAGATAAATCTTAATTAGTTAAGATATATTTAATATAATTAATATTTACTAGAAGAGAGAGCTAATCGGTTTAATTTTGATTTAAGTCGGTTTATAGATCCACTCTTTGATCAAACCAATCAAAATTAATATTTTTAAAAATTATTTTTTTGTCATTATTCAATGAATGTTTAGAAAATACATGATTTAAATAAAAAATTATTTTTTCATTAATTTAGTCCATATATTTTCTTTTCTTTTTTTGAAAAGAGTCGATACATTTTCTAAACTATATTCGAAGTATTCAATGTATTTTCAACAATTGAACCCACTTTAAATTAAAAATGAATGAATGTGAAGTTGGAATAAGCCTAAAAGTTAGGTAGTGCTTCTCTTCATATCAGAATTGACCATTTGCTCCTAGTTGTAGCAAAAGAGAATCAACCATTTTTAATTGGCTCAAACACATAATTTCACCTTTTAAATTTATTATTTTATTTTACTTTTACCCATTAAATATTTTAATTAATTTATAAAATTATATTTATTAAATATTTCAATTTATAAAATCATTTTATCGAATACTTTAACTTATATAATTAAATAAATTAAATAATTAAAAAATATAAATATTATTATTATAAAAGTTATCTTAATTAAAAATTAAATTAATAAAATTTTTCATAAAATTTAAATGCCACGTAATTAAATTATAAAATTTAGATATAAATTTATGGATTCCGTATTTTTAATTCAAAATTTGAATTACCTTGGCCAAACAAAGCACTTCAAAAGTTGGTCAACTTAGTATATTGTTTTGTTTGTAATTAACCTCGTAGCCATGGGTAACATAGTAATTGTAATTTCGTAGATGTTGACAAAACGGCAAGTAAATGCATAATAATTCTCAATGGAAATGATGTATTACATCTTGGAACTGAATTCAATTCTGAATTTTAGTTACAATTCAAAAATTCAAACAACACCAATTATAATCATTAAATAATAAAAAAAAAAAGAAAAATAGATGGTTATTATATATAAAGAAGAAATATGGTTAAATATAAAAATTATGTAGTTTTGTTAGAAAAATATAATTTCACGTGGCGCATCAATCTATTGCTTAACTAACAGCTGATAAAAAACAATGACGTGGTTAAATTTCAAATCACCGGCACATATTTAGATTAATAAAATTACATTTTTGTCATTCTTTACATATACCCTTCTTGGTCTCGATCCTTTTCTTATAGCTATCAAATAGTCTTTGGCGACTCAATCATCTAACTCACCGACAAAAGCAGGCATGTGCCCAGGCATCTCGTCCGTCCTTCCTTGAAAAGCTAGTCGCACGTGACTATCGACAAGACTAAACGCATAGTTTTGTCCTGAAACTCACCAGATTTGGAATTTTTTGAGGCGAAGAGAATTCAAATTTGACTATACTTTTACTTTCATTTGCATATAAAATACTTAATTGATAAAATTAATATTATTCCTATATTTAATAAAAAAATAAAATATTTCAAATAATTTTTTTTTAAGTTCTAATGATAAATTTATAATTATCTTTTTCAATAATTATAATAACAGTTAAATCTTATAATCCCAAACTAATTGATTTTAACTATATGAATCCTTCGTGATTCAAGCTTAAAATAAATGAAATTTTTAATTTTGTAATTAATTAAAATTTTCTTTGAAGTATGTCATTGGAAAAAGAAAATTATTTAGCATTTTCTTTCATAAAAATGAAAAACGAAACTCACGCCACAATACATAAGGGTTAAATAATGCATTATTACCTAACTAAACCCGTGAAGAGGGCACCAAATTCTAGTCAAAATAATTTTTTTGGGTCATTCACTTAAAATAAAATAAAAAAAGCCTATTGTTAGTATTTTCTCTTCATTGAATTACGTGAAAAAAATATTATTTTATAGTTAAATTATCTTTTTTTTTTTCTTAATTTGTATTTATTTAGTATTCTTTTTATATAGAAAAATTTGTGGCATCCTTTCAATTCATAGGAAACTTTCAATTATGAATTAAATTTTTTTTTTTCTGTAGATGAATTTTTCAATTAACATATTGAATTTTCAAGCACCTAAAATGCTTGTATTATTTTATTATTTTATATTTGTGAAAATGTAAAATAATATGCTTTAATAATTCACTAGGAAGCGGACAAAGACATTTTCAAAGTTGAGAATCAAATAGCAATAAGGGATTCAGGCAGCTTCATTTTTTTATATACACATTTAATTTTAATTAAAAATTATTAAGATATTTATTTAAAAATTTAAAATCAAATCAAACGGATTAAACTAATCAGAGCAATACATTAATCTAAAAATTACCAAAAAAAATATTTACATTGAAAATCGCTGATTTAAAAATTAAGAAAATGCAAATTTTACAAAAGTGAAAATATAAATTTAATTTTAAAAAAATATATTTTATTAGAAAAGTTAAAAATCTTTAGGCTCTATAACCTCAATGTATTACATTTCCTTTTTTATAGAAGAAAAGAGTTCGGATTACACTTATTGATCATAAAAAGGAAAAGTCCAACGCCACACTTCCCCAAGTTAGTATTCTCAACTACCGATTTCGTGTCTGATTTGAGTGTTTGACAAAATAGAGTAAACGCTGAAAGAAAGTATCAAAGGACGTGTTTCCATACAGATTTAAGAATTTTATTATTTTTTATATGGTTTGAACTCATAGACACAAATACGCTTTTAAAAATGGATAAATTACTATTTAATCCTCAAAATTATCTTGATTACCATTTAATCCTTATATTTTAACTAAATGACTGTATTACTTTTGACTTTGAATCTTGTCGGTTAAATAATTTAATTATTCTATTTAAAAATAATAATTTTACTGTAAAACTCTATAATATTTGACTTATTGATCCTTCGAATTTAGTGTAATATTATTATTTACTTTATCATATTTAATATTAAGTTACTATTTAATCTTCTTTAAGTATAACTAAAAACTAAATAATTTAATGAATTTAAAAGTTAAGAATGATTTAATAATTTTATAAAAAATACAAGGATTAAATAGTAATTAGATCTAAATTTATTACCTCAGGGACTGAATTGTAATTTATCCTTCTAAAATAGTACTAAATCGGGAGAAAGTGAAAGTTGAATTGCTAATTTGATTCAAAAATTAAATTTGGATCTAATTGAATATCTCGAAATAGTTTGAGGAGCAAATTTAGTGTTTATACTTGTATGTATACCAAAATAAAATTCAATATCAATAAATGATAGCACATAATAAATAACGTTAATATTCCACTCCATGACTTCCTTGTGAAATTTACTTCACGCCGAACTCTACAGTCCCTTTCAAGGTGCTACAGGCTACAATATATCCTTCCCTCTGGAATTCAATGCCAGCCAATTTGCCAAACTATTCTGCATTGGATTTTTTGAGACCCATTATTACAAACTCATCCGTCATCTCCATATCTGTCTTCTGCAAAAACCCATTACACAAATTTGCTTATAAACTCAAATTTTGGGTTGAAAATCGAGGATCTGATAATAATGGGGAGTTTAGGTGGGATTTTGAAACATCCAGATGATATATACCCAATTTTGAAGCTGAAAATGGCTGCAAGGCGTGCAGAGAAGCAGATCCCTCCTGAACCTCATTGGGGTTTCTGTTACTCTATGCTTCATAAGGTTTCTCGTAGCTTTGCTATTGTCATTCAACAGCTTGGCACTGAGCTCCGGGATGCTGTGAGTTTTGTTTTTCTATGTCTATCTAAAAATGTGTTTTGTTTCTTTCGTTTTTACGTCTGCTTGTTATTGGGAGTTTGATTTATGGAATTTTTTTTTTTTTAAGTTGCTTTGGGAAATTCGGGGACTGCGGATGTGAACTTGTTTTCATCGTGAAAGTAATCTAATGGTTTTAGTCTTCATAACAGTATTCGTTGTGAGCATTAAAGATTTTGGGTGTTTAAGAAGTTTAATGGGCATTGATGTATACATATACAGGAACAGGGGAAAGCGAATATGAGATTGGAACTATAATCGTACTTCTCATTCTTGTGGGTTGTTGGTGGGATATAATTGCTGTTGATAGAGATTGGGGTTATACGCATACAGCAACATAAACTGCTCCATTCACTGTCTGTGCTAAAGAATAATGTGTTTCATATATCTAATTGCATAAATACTAGCGCACTACTACTTTCCCAATCTCTTTCTTTCTGTCTTTCTCTCTCTCTCAGACGCACATCCGTAACTTTGATATTGTTCTCATCATCCGTAACTTTGATATTCGTCCATCTAATTGGTAAACAATTTCTAAATTTCAGTTGCTTTTGCGTTTTGCAGGTATGCATATTTTATTTGGTTCTTCGAGCCCTAGACACTGTTGGTTTGTTCTCTCATTTTAACCTTATATTCCTATTGTGTACATGTTTTTTTATTACTGTATCTGATACACTGAACTTGGCTTCCTGATGTTAATTGATGTTTTTGTTTTGTCTTATTTGCACATTCAATGTGCCATTTTCTTAAGTCTGGCTCTATCACATTCTGAATTTTTGAGTTGTGAGCTCCAGCATTAGTTTCTTTTTACTAATTTACTCGGGAGAAATTTAAGCTGGAAGCAAGTATTTATCAGCTTTGTTTGGCTTCGAAACTTGTATTCATGAGTTCACCTTTTTTTTTGCTTTGTACTTTCATGTGACATTTGTGTCAATCATGGATGTTTGAGAAATAGGAACTTTGATTACAATTCAAATATTTGTTAACAATAATCCTGTGCTATGTAGTCTCTTGTTACGTTTGACATGATGTTTTAGTTCTACATTTAAAAAGACGGATCATATGATTGCAAATATACATACTAGTTTATGCCAAACTCATTGCTGTTTCATTTATTTTACCTTTGGGGAGGGAAGTTGAGATTGCTGGTCCTATTTAAAAAATTGGCAGAAGAAAGGAGGAAATTTGAGAGGCAGAGTTGGGTCCAGTACATTGGCCAGGGCAGGTGGTAATGAAAGATTACTTGAAGAGCCTCAATTCTAAGAAATATCTCCCATGTATTATTGATGCTTGTCTAAGGTGATGCATTTTTTCTTGTTTAATTGTTCTTAATGCTTTTTTTTTTCAGAGGACGATACAAGCATACCTACAGATGTCAAAGTGCCCATCCTGACGGCGTTTCACCGTCACATATATGATCAAGACTGGCATTTTTCATGTGAGTACTAAAATCTTGCTTAGGATTTTCCTAGATTCTACAAATTGGAGAAAAAAAGATCTGGCTCATTCATTTGCCAAAATTGGTTTGACAGTTTCATTTAACTGCACTTGTAGCTACATGTTTTCTTAAGCATTGTTCTGTGGCTTTATAAGGCATCTGTATATAACAATTCAATCATGGTTAATGTAAATCTTTTGTTTGATCATCCTTTGTCGTATTAGCACATGCTATTTGTTTATTTACTCCCGTGATAGTTCAGGTTTCCGTTTCTCTTGAAAATTACCTGTTCTGACTGGAATTATCATCTCGTGGGCAAAAGCTTGAGCATTCTGTGTAGAAATGTTTTATTTTTTATATTTTTTTCTCTTTTTACTTTCATGACAAGTTAGTCTTAGAAGATCACCATGTTCAATTATCTCCTAAATAATGCTTCAAAAGTTTTTGTCTAAAAGAGTCCATGGTTATATTGTATTTTTATTTCACATGTCAACAGATATTTTTGCTCACTCTAAATATGATTCTTTTTTTCATTTAAGGTGGTACTAAGGACTATAAAGTTCTCATGGATCAGTTTCACCATGTTTCAACTGCTTTTCTAGAGCTTGGGAAAAGGTTCCTTCTTCCTCTATTCCTCCTGATGTCCCTTGTTGAAGGGACCTTTAATAGATTTGAAGATATTTCTAGTTGTTCGTGTACTTCTTTTATTATTTCGAGCACTGATATAATAGAAGCTATATTTTTACTATTTTCCTTGCCTTTTCAAATATTGATATTAGTTTCTATGTGAGACTTATACTAAGCTTTATGACTTCTTCTTAATGACTTGACTTCTTAGGACTTCTCAAGTAGCTTAACGATAGCTTGCTTAATGGAAATTGCTCGAAAATATGCTTCAACCAATTTGTGGGTGGTATTATGCTTTAGCCATTTACAAAGTGTATGGATCTCTTAACATAGTTAAGTCTAGTCTTGGTTATTGATGATTTTAGGGAGAGAAGTTTTATTGAAGCAAAATTTTTTAAGTAAACTACATCATGTTAAAGCTAAGTGGAATTCTGATTATATGGAGATATGGAGTCTGTGCAATGTACTTTATGGTTTAACGACTCGATGCATCTACAACTTGTGTGAATATGTCATTGGATTTTTTAAGTCCTTTTTTCTTTTACTCCATAAATGACTTGCGAAGTTCAATTTATTCTGCAGTTATCAAGAGGCAATTGAGGATATTACGAAACGAATGGGTGCAGGAATGGCTAAATTCATTTGCAAGGAGGTTAGTGCAATGAGTTGTAATCAAGTAGGAGTACAGCATAAATAGATAACTAACTCAAATATACTTAATTATGTACTGTGGAGATCATTATTAGTTTTCATGATATAAACTACGAAAGTGCATACAAACAGCTGGAACTCATGGATCCGTTGTGATGTCAGAACTAAAATGAACATAGGCATATAATCCTGGGTTGTTGTGAAATCAAGAAATTGAATCATAGGAATTAGACACCTGTTTCTGAAGAAGTTGAGGCTTGTTAAATCTTAGAGAAATTGCAAGAGCTTCTGAATTCGAATTTTGTCTTTGTTTCTTCATGGTGCAGATTGACCTAATTGAATTTCTTATCTTGCAGGTGGAAACAATTGATGACTACGATGAATATTGCCATTATGTAGCAGGACTTGTTGGACTTGGCCTGTCTAAGCTTTTCCATGCCTCTGAACTGGAAGATTTGGCACCGGATGACCTTTCCAACTCAATGGGTTTGTTTCTTCAGGTATTGCTATGGTAGATGAAGTAACCCATGCAATCTCTCATCTTTGTGTTGAAAATTAATTCTAATACCATAAGTTCTGCATTTGATAAAACACAGAAAACAAACATCATTCGAGATTATCTGGAGGACATAAATGAGATACCCAAGTCACGCATGTTTTGGCCTCGCCAGATCTGGAGTAAATATGTTGACAAACTCGAGGTTTCTTTATTTTCCATTTCTTGTCTTAATATTTCTAATACTTCTCTGGAGGTCATGTTATCCTTTTAATGTTAAAATTTGCACCTTATTGTTAGTTTGCGTTATCTGATTGACCTTTTCTCCTCCATTATTTCATGTTTTGCTCCTCAGGACCTGAAATATGAACAGAACTCACTCAAGGCAGTGCAATGCTTGAATGATATGGTTACAAATGCTTTGATGCATGTGCATGACTGCCTGAATTACATGTCTGCATTGCGTGATCCTGCTATATTTCGATTTTGTGCCATCCCGCAGGTGTGCATACTATGACTAATGATCTTCAAAATTGTTGATCTCATCTTTTTTTATCAGCTTTTGTATATTGCTAACTTGTTTAATTGTTTAAATATGATGCTGTAAAGGAAAAGATGAACTTGACAATGGATCCTGTTTTGAGTCTTAAGATATTAACTTTGCAAAATTATGCATGTTTAGAAAGCTGTATGGACAGTAAGTTTTGCTCACAACTTCACCCTATATCATCCTTGGAAGGGGCATGCAAACTTCCACTGAACAGAACCAGTTCGGTTCAGTCTGGGTCATACATAAGTATGGTTGTTCGATTTCATCCGGTTCATACACGAAGCATGGTTCATTTTTTATAGACTAAACCGATATTTTCTTCACTTTAGTTTGGTTTTCATGAAGCTCAAACAATAGGCCCAAAACTGTAAACAATAGGTAAAAACCGATGAACCCTGTCTGATTCAGTCTGTTTTCATTTCAGAATCTTTGGTTTGTTCAGTTTGCTCCAGTACCGTTTTGAACTGAATTGACTGTTTGCATGCCCCTATCCTCGGTTTGCCTTTAGCCCTTGTTTTCTTTTCCACTGCAACTTTCATGTGCTCAACTTTCAGTTCCAATATCTACACTGCACATGCCTAAACCTTATGAGTCTTCCTTCTCTCAACTTTTATTCAATAGGTGCCGCTTCTACCTTCTTGGGGATGCCCTATTACATAGTAAAATCATTTGATGTGCCAGTCCTATAGTTTTTCCTCTAACGATTATGACGTATGTTCCTGTTGAAGCATAATTCTCATTTAACATGTCTATTGTTAGATCATGGCAATTGGAACCCTAGCATTGTGCTACAACAACATTGAAGTATTCAGAGGTGTTGTCAAGATGAGGCGTGGTAAGTTTAATGTATGAACTACCGTCATGGGGGCATGTTTTAGACTATCCTTCTTTAAGAGCTTCGAGTAGGAAAGACTGGGATGTGAAAGTTCTCAACTGACTAACACTTAATAACATGTTTCTAGGTCTAACTGCTAAGGTCATATATCAAACAAAAACTATGGCTGATGTCTATGGGGCTTTCTTTGATTTCTCCTGTATGCTCAAGTCCAAGGTATAGCACTTTTGTTAAATTGCTCAGCAAGTTTGTGTAAAAAGTTATTTTTATTTAACTTGTAATCTCAAATACTGTGTCCTGTATCACTTCATGTTCTTTTAATTTTTTCTGCAATTTTTGTTTCTTGTCTTTGAACCGTTGAGTATTTCTGCATAATTTATGTCAAATCAAACAGATTTTCTAGAATCTGGACAATAATTTCACAGAAGATAGCAGTATCGCCAATGTTTTCCATTCATGGGATGGAAGTTTCAGATCTCTGCAGATCTCTGAACAACTAGAATATTTTCCTGCTGAAAATGAAGAGATCTCTTAAGAATCATCTTTTTTGTTAGGTCAAGTCAATGATGGACGACTTTCACTCTAATTTTTTCCTATGGTTAACATGCATTGCAATCTGTATGGCCTTTAACAACTGTAATGGTCTATTTATTCCAAAGCCTACTGAAAGTTTACTTGCAAATGAAACAAAATCATCTTTTTATGCTGCCAGATAATATTTGGTATAGGGGTTTTTTTATCTGATCTGGATGATCCTTGTGCTTATTGAAACCGTGAAATTGGCTACCGTAGGTCAACATGAGTGATCCAAATGCAGAAAAGACATTAAGCAGGCTGGAAGGGATACAAAAAGCATGCCGGGAGTCTGGGCTTCTAAACAAAAGGTTTGTCAAGCTGTCTTGTGAACATTGGATCTGGTTTTCTTTTTCTTTGGTTTGGCTGACATTTTTCTGTTTCTTTTTTTGGGGCTTTGTTTCTACCAGGAAATCATACATTAATAAGGGTCAGCCAAGATATAATTCTGCTCTGGTGAGTTCCTGCCAAAATATCAGCCTCCTTCTCTCTCTCTCTCTCTCTCTCTTTTGGCCCCAAAGTTGTCCTTTGAATTGAATGGAACTTCAACTCCCTCCCCCTTCTTTCTCTTGCACTCCACCGCCCATTTTCAACCTTATCCATTCATCAACAGTTAGGTGTGTGCAATAGGACTTGTCTTAAAGAATATACACTGATTCCTCTTTCATATAATCTCAATGCAGATTGTCCTACTTTTTGTAACACTGTCCATCATTTTCGCTTATCTCTCTGCAAATCGACCAAGTATCTAGAGTAAGTTTTGTCAATAAATTGGTGGTGTTGTAAGCATCATTATGCAATTGACTTTACGGGGGACCTTGAATCGTTTGTGCAGGATGGTGACTCTCTTCAACTGTGCGTATGACTTGCTCCATTGAACTTCATCTTTTATAATGTTTTCCCGGGATATTGTAATGCCAGAAGTCTGTTCCCTAATATTGTTTTAAAAAAGGCCTGTAGGTAAAGTTTGCCCCCCCCCCCCCCTCAGTTAAATTGTTGCAAGCGTCTGCTCATGGCAAATTAGTATATAAACAATCTCTCCTGCTTGATTGTTGCTACTCTACTCTTAATTGTGGTAGTGGAGCAATAATACTAAGTTTGTAAAGTCCAATGAAGCTTCTGCCTTTTTATGGGCGAATATGTCAACTCGGCCTATTTTGCTACTGAAATACTATTATGCAAGCTGAGGCCTTCTTTCCCATAAAGCCTGTAGAAACAAATTTAAAAGTTCTTAACTTGCCTGAAATTCCATGGAAGTCTAACACTGATAAGTTTGACAAATTAGAAATTAATTAAATCGACTGACATTGTTGATATAAATTAACATTTTCTACCAAGCTCGAAATAAATACCAAGTCTAATGACCAAGGAGTGGCACCGAGGTTAAAATCTAATGATGTGAATTTTCCTCCCTTGCGGTTAGAAAATTAAAAAAGAAAAAGAAGTATGTAAGGTCATGAATTATCATGTATTTAAATTTATAAATTTTAATAATAATAATATTAGAAATTTTGAATTTTATCTGAAAAATATACCTTGATGTATTGTTAACTTTTTAATAAATGTTGAATTGATCTAATTTTTGAATTTTTCAGTAAGTGTTTAATTAATTTAATTTTATAAATTGAAGTGTTTAATAAAATGAATTTGAAATTCAAAATATCTACTAAAATGTTTATTCAAAGTATCTAATAAGTATAATTTTATATATTAAAATGTTTTATAAGTTAAAATAAAAATTTAAGGATACCACAAAATTGAAGTAACAAAGTTTTATGTATTCTGCCTCAATTTATACAAGTTAAACTTTGCCATTGGCTTAAAACTAATCATGAATGTATAAATGTGACTGACATTGAGAGTTTTCTTCAATCATCATAATTCACAATATCAACAATTTTAGGTCAAAATCTTGATCACATCCTTTCACAAAGAGAAAAAAAAAATCAACAAATAATACATTCATATATTAATAACAACACGAGAAAATGTTGGCATCTATATCACAAGGAGGAAAGCTATGGCATTCTATTTGTGACCATACGTCCTTCCACATTTGAGTATATGTGGAGGTGCTGGGGCAAATCAAGCACACAAAATCCTCAGCTCACAAGCCAATCCAGCACAAGTTCTCTAAAATACTTCAGCTATTTTGCTAGCTAGAACGCGTTCCCTTCTTTCGATGTATCCAAATGGGAACCAACCTGCTTTTCCTTTGCATTCTCCTTCAGCCCAGCCATTGTTTGTTACCTGTTAACAATGCATAGCAGAAATCAACTTTTCTTAAACTGAATTATGTGGATATAAGACAACATAATTGGACACCATTGACATTAATAAAAAAAACAGAAGGTTTTATTGGAGATAAATCCAAACCTTTCGAACAACAACGTAATCACCAACTGATAAAGTCAGCTCCACGTCAGATTCAGCTTGATATGAATGCATAACCTATATTACAAACAGCAAATTAAGATTTGTCTCAAAAGAAAAAGGAAATAAAAAAAGCAAATTAACCAACCAAATCATGCCATTTTTTTAAAGAAGTCAATTGTTGCAATAGAAAGAATGAGGTTCTTACTTCACCCAAAAAGTAACCCATGCCATCAGTTGAGCCATTATGTGATTGGGAAGCATATACACCATTTGCTTCTTCATATGGAGGAGGCGGAGGCATGTTGCTGTCCACACTTGGGTTAGGGGGTGCTTCAATTCGTTGTCGTTCAGATATCATCTAATGATAACAAGATTCGCAGATCAAACACAATAACCAAGGAAATGCAGCTCATAATAAAATATTATTGCATACCTCACTTTCAAGCTGATCAAGTATTTGCAGAACTCTCTGATGATAAGCACGTTCTGCTTCAACCTTCAATTCATAAAGGACACAAGGATACAGGTCACAATCTGACATCATAAGTAAATTGAACAATGATAGAGGCAGTGGATAATTCAAGTTACCATAGCAATAAGCCGTTGGAGGGTCAATCTCTGTTGTTGAGCTTCAACAGCAGTCATTGCTGCAGCTGCTTCCTTCCCCAATATTGCCATGTTCGACTTTAGGTCTTGCAACTTCGATTCCGCAGCTTCCAATTTCATAGCAAGTTCAGGACTTCCTGGCATTTCTCTTACTTTTGCCTGGCGTTTGGAGACTTCAATAGCCTAACTAGGTCCAACAGAAGTGTGTGTGAGTAGACAATTTTAGGCGAAAATCAACTCAAAATTAGTGTAATGTTTGTGAAAAGCAAATACACTCATCCATGATGCTGTAATAGATTTTAGATATAAAAAAGATTGTATCTAGCAGTTCTTCAGGAGATGGAAAAATAAAGGAAACTTGAACAATCAGTATTGGATCAAAAGGAACATTGAACGTGATAAGTCAATCTCAGGAACAATCTACAGATCCTATTTATTCATGTCCATCAAATTATACCCTTGAATAATCCAGTGAGAAGCCATGTTTACAATTACCTGAGCTTCTGCTTCTTGTCGCATTCTGTCATAACGTTGAGCAAGATGCCGAGCATCCTCCAATGGAGCTCCCATTACCATGGATGTCAATGGTTCTGCAACCTACCGATCAAAACAATAAACATTATCATGCACCTAATTGAAAGGTCTGATCATAACAAAAACAAAGACAGTGAGCAAATATTACCAATCAAGCCACACTAACGTTATTTCCAATCAAAATAAGCATAATTAAAATGTCAAGCATTTTAATACAAGGATAGAAACTTTTCATAAAATAATTTCAAATGAAATACAAAAATTATTAACTTTTATATGGGCATGGGAGTAGGGAGCTGCTACAGGTAGTTAGCACAGAAAAATATACCAAACAAGTATTTCTATTTAATTATATACCAAATAAGTATTTCTATTTAATTGGAACTGTAGTAACAAAGAAAGGATTTTTGGTTTTTTTTTTCTTTTTTAAAAAAAAAGACATGGAGAAATGCATTCGATATCTGAACTTGTCACATATAGACAGAGATTGTACCTAAAGAAGTTCATTGAATTGATAAATTATTTACCAAATTTGGATTAGAATGTACGTGTGGTTAACTAATTTTTTTACAGCCCTAGATGCTAGATGCAGGATCTAACCCCAATTTATGTACAAAGCTAATTTCCAAATATCTTTCAGCATTAAAAGAAAAACCTTCATTTCATCTCTAATGGAATAACTAAGTTAATGGGGAGAGGGCAGTCATTGCAAATGAGAGCCTACTTAACACCATTACCAATAATTTAAAAAAAAAAAAAAAAAAAAAGATTGATGCAGCAATTCCATATTTTCCCCCCTTACTGAGAAAAATTTCTAAGTAGCCCCAGTAAATTCATGTCAATTGCTCTCTTGTTTGCAGTAAAAGTTCCAAAGAATCTATGCAAAGCATGCTGGGAGCTTGCAAAATGATGGAGCACATTTGTTTAGGAAATGTGGTTCACTCAATATGCTATAATGCTTGTAGATTCAGAATATAAACTTGTTTAAAATAATATTTAAATATGTAATATGTGCAAGCATTTTTGCTATGGAATGCAAACCATTTGAGATGTAAATCCGTAGAAATTTATTTTCTACAAAAAAAAAGCAATATTTTTTGTCAAACCTGTGTACCAAGAGCTTTCAGCAGATTACCACGTTCCTTCTCCATCTGAGCACGAGCACGCCCATAATTTAGTGCAGCCTTCGATAATGTACTACCACTGGTACAAGTATTTTCAGCACCATATTTCCTGCTATCCTCAGACAACTTTGTTCCTGTTGGAAAATAATACATGCACGTATATGAGAACATTTGATCCTCCGAATTCATCATAGAATACTGTAAAATGACATCAAAACTTTCACAATCTCACCTATTTCAACTTGTTTGGATCCTGTAACAATATACCCTTCTACACCACGAACTATATCCCTTTGGAAATGCTGGAATGCAACATTTGTCACTTTCAAGTTTGCAAATAGAACAATGAATGGATAAATATATTATAGGAGGACTAGTCAACCTTTCCAGTACGTGTTGATATGTAAAGCTTCTCAAGTTTCTGATGCTGATGGAGTTCAGCTTCATCCGTAATAACATTGTCTGAACCTCCATATCCACCGGCCCCAAATTGTTTAAGAACAGCCTGGAGTAACATCCAAGGTAATTAAATAAGTATCAAACAGAAAGCTACTAGACTAAACGAAAAGGACTACTCACGAGGCCAAGAATACAAGGTACTTGATTAATGCATGCAAAATTAAAAACACACAAAAATATTAATAACGCGGAACCACAACCATGTAGCTTCTAATGCATAGGTTAAATTCAAACTACAAATATAAATCAAACCAACATTTTAGAAAAGACAACTATAGGCAGAAAACAAGAATTGTTATATTAGTTATAAGCCAAATACTTAGATGCATACATGCATATCGTACAATCACCTATAAATAACATAGATTGAGTCTATTGAAACAAGACCCAGTTCCTTTCCTCGAGGGAATGCTTGAATATCCAAAGTTAATTGACTAATCCAATCGAGTTTCTACAAGAATTTGTTCAATAGCAATCTACCCGACTCTAAAACTATGCAGTTCAACATTAAACCCATTACACATTGCAAAAAATGAATTCCATATCCCTAAATCAGCGCGTATTTTTTAATTTGAATTTCCCAAAGCTTTTTTTATCACAATTTATTAATTCTGGGCGCGCATGTTTCAATAACCAAAGAATAACATAGATATAAAAGAAATGACCAACAAAACAGAAAGCAAAAGAAAAGGAGATTAGAACCCATTAAAGAAATGCAGCTGATAAACGGAAAAAGCACAAACTTGGATCTGATACTAGGGCATCGATTTTGAGGTACCTGTTGCTGCTTAGCGACCTGCTCTCGAAGCTTTGTGGCTTGTTTTCTTATGGCTTCCATTCACTTGAGGGATGATTCTGGATTTGATCTTGTGAAACTTCGGAGCTGTGACACAGAGAGGAAACGAGAAGCTGTTGATGTTAGGCACTGACTAGGGAAATCGCTGTGAGTTTGGGGTGTCTTGGTAACTTTGGACAGGAGACATCTAATTCTATGCCCCTATTTTCAAATTAGAGAAACACATCAATATTAACTTGTGGCCGTTCTCATTTTACCAACGCAGGACTCTATTATAATTTGGAAAGTGGATTATTCATAAACCATTCAAATTAATACAAACCGATCTAAAAAATTGATAATTTAGTTCGATTTGTATTTAAAAATTTAGCTATGAATTCAATTTACAGTTCATAGTTTTAAAATTAAAATCGCCTAAACTGAATCAGACGATTTCTAAACTATAAAGATAATAATTGAAATTGAATCAAATTCAATCTCTTAATTTCAGTTGATTCAAAATTAGAACTCCTAAATTAATTTTAATTCAATTTTTTCATTGAACTGATTTAGGTTTGATTTCAATCTAGACATGACTTATATTGACATGTTAGTCTAACAAGGCGGTGGTTATTTATTTTATAAAATAAATCGATCCCTAAACCATGAAAAATATTTATTTTTAAAAGTTAATTTTAATTTTTAAAAATAAAAATTCTCATATACTAATTTGATTATAATTTAAAATTTCAACTTTTCCTTTTATCTTATAATGCATAAGACATAAACTTGAAAGTTTATTTATTTATTTTTCTTTCAATAAAGAGTATGTAGATAAAAATATATTTAATTTGAAACTCTAATCTTTTTTTGTAGATTACAAGAAAAACATTAAAATTACAGATAAAAAATTCTAATGCTAAATGTGAATTATTTAATATTTCTTTTTAGAAAATTGATGGTGTAGATTAGAAACCTTCTGATACAAGAAATGGAGGCATGCTCCAATTATTATGTTTCATGGAATTCATGTATTGGATAATTAGGTTTGCTTTTGTGGACAAATCCTGACTTTTCTTTTCTAGAATGTTTGTCTTTATATTTTATGATGTAACCTTTGTTTCCATGGGATAACATCAACCATTGTATCATATCCCCAACACTATCTTTGCAGCCTATATATTGTTGACCACTTAACTTAAAAAGCTTTATACAATATACGTAAATTACAAAACTAACCTTAAAACATGCAAATTAGACACATAATTAATTAATTAATTGCATAAATGTTTTTAAAAGTTCTAATTACTTCAAAAAAAATTATAAAATTATAGAAACGAACATTGAACAAAGTAAAAATAATTTAACAAAATTATCTATTGTGATTGGCTTGATCAAAGGGTGCTAAACAAATTTTATCCCTCATTTGAGGTGAAAGTCAACAATTGAGTGGATTAAGATTGAATTGAGCTACACTACTTCATATACTCTTTTAAACATAATATCTATAATTATATTTTTGAAAGTTCCAATAAATAATTTGACCTCTGAATTCTCAAAAAGAAAAGTACATGAACGGCTATGATAGAGTCACTGACCACTTTCTCTTTACAGTGAAATTATGATGACCCACATATATAACTACTCTGCTTTATGTTAATGTATGTTCTTAGTTTCTACATGATTATTATAAAAATCTAATTATTTGTCACAAATCGCAAATATAGTCAATTAAAAGTTAGAAATAATTCATAAAAATTTAAATAGTGAAAATTTGAATTTAATAATTATAATATAACGATTCTCAATATTTAGAAGGATGTATTGAATTAAGAATATGTTAGATTTTAAAATTCTAATGGTATTTAATCTAGATTGTTTTGGAGTCTATTAAAATTTTGTGGTATTCAATTCAGATTCTTATAAAATTCATACAAATATGATAGTATTCAATTATAACTTTTAAAAAGTTCATATAAATTTGATGTATTCAAAAAATTACTAATTTGTAAAGATTTTATAAAATTATTTATTTCATTGGATTTCAGAGTATTATATATGAATAAAAAAGTCATTTTCAAATCTATTTTCCAACCCAAAGATTTCAAAAATTTTTTAAAATTTAACAGACTCTTGATCCAATATACCTCATTAATAGAATGAATGCGGAATGGATACCAACGAATTTTAAACTACCCGTATAGGTCTTTGTTTAAAATTTTAAAATTCATATTTATTCTAAATCCGTTTAAATACCTATTTAAGTATTATATTCTAACCCGATTAAATACTCATTACCTATATCCTTCCAAAACTCAATTGAAAGTATTTCTTAAATGGGTATCCACTATTGAATACATTTTTACTAAGAATGGAGAAGGTACCTACTATCGAATTCGTTTAATATAACAGTTAATAGGGGTGAGATGACCACCGACGACGTTAACTATTGCAGACCTTTCATGATCGGTGTTGATAAGTTTTTAACCAAAAAAATAATAATTTTAGAGAAGATGATGCATTTTGCTTTTTAATTTTTTATTATTTTTTAGTTTTTCATTTGACTCTAAACCTATTTAATTTGTTCAATTATATTTTGAAATTAATTTTAATTAAATATATAAAAATCATTATGATTCCATCAAAGTCAATAAAAATCTATAAAAAAAGTCTTATAAATTCCATAAAACTCTATATAAAATTTTAATAAAATCTATGGAAATTTTAGAAAATCCATCAATTCTGTATAACTCGATGATTTTTTTAAAATTTAACACAATCTTAATCTAATATACCTCCTTAATCAATCAAGAATGTGTGCCAATACAATGAATTAAAATCTAATTATACATTCAAGAAAAAATTTTTAAAAAGTAACTAAAATACAATTTTTTTAAGATACTATTTTATTGCGTCATCATAAGATATGTCTTGTTAAAAACATAAAGAAGTGGTTTTTGTTTATTTTATCTATATCTCTTATTATTTCTATTAAATTATTTTCTTTTACTAACAAAGTGTGATCGAAGTAGTTAGTGATTTCAACTCAGTAAGGATTAGAATACAAATTCGTTTTACAAGGCAAAAAAGTCTTTACACTCTATGATCGGAGAAAATTACACCCCTAACTATAAAAAATAAAAAAATATATTTTCTTTCTTTCTTCTTATAATCTTCTTTTCTTAATTAAAATTTTCAAAAATTGATGAAAAGATAATTTAGTAAATCACAATTAATCATCTTAAATGAAACTTTAAAGTACAGAGCACTATAAAGAAATAAAAAATTATGGTTAAACAACTTTTGCTGTCCCATCATAATTTCTTGTTCTTCTTCTTTTTTTCTTCTCTCTTTTATCAAAAACTGCAGTGGCCTCCTTCACAATTTGGTTTTTGCATGTCAGGTATAAATGATTTTTTCGTTCTTGAGGTCATGTTGTTGTCAAAAAAATTATGGCTCCAGATTGATCAAACAAAAAGCATTTTGGTTCACAGTAATCATACTTCCACGGGTAACAGTTAGACGTGTACCTGTCAAGATATCTGCTCCTTCAGGTCATGCCAGTATTAGAAAGTTCCAAGGAGGTGTTAAATCTGGTATTCTTGGAAGGATTAGTCCATCCCCATTAAGAGAATGGCACGCTTTTGGAATAATTTCTGATGGGAAAACAGAACACATGATGTTAGCATGTGCAGTTGGCGATTTCACCAAGTCACCAGTTTCAAACCCACCAAGCCACTTGTGGGTTAGACAAGCGCACTTCGCAGGCTTGCCTTATTTAGTGAACATGTTCGAAAGAGTTCTTTTAGTGGCTACAGGTTCAGGTATTTGTGTGTCCTTCTCTTTTCTTTTGCAGCCTAGTAGTGCTGATGCATGCATGCTTTGGGTAACCAAAGGAGTAGATCAGAACTTTGGTAAAGAGATTAAAGAAATGATGAGTGGACATCCTAAAGACAAGGTAATTAGACATGATACGGCTGTTTTGGGTCGCCCCAATGTGGCTCAGATGAGTATTGATACTGCTAAAAAATGGAGAGCTCAAACAGTCGTTTTTACCAGCAATCCTGAAGGAAGCAGCGATGTGGTTAATGCTTGCAAGACTGCTGGTTTTCCAGCCTTTGGTCCTATCTGGAATTCTTGAATTTTATGCTGGGCTCAATTGTATAATATTTTCTTTCTTTCTTTTTCTGTTTTTTTCCCCCTAAGTCAGCTATTAAAAAGGCGAAGGGACCTTTTATGATCAATTGATCATAAAATTAATCCCAGCACATGTACTGCAATAAGGATTAATCCAAGATTGTTTGTCTCATGTTGCTACGTGTAGAAGTAATAAATAACTGTTATTTGCTGCTCATATTGTGTTTCTTTTGCTGTTTTACTCTTTTCTTATATCTGTAACTGCATTGAGAATCAAGTATCAGTTATTTTTTTTATACCATATAGGTGTCCTTAATTAGCTCATTGGGTTCAGCTTAATTCTGCTCGAAGTTGCGCCAGATACATGAAGGGGAAGTTCAACTTTCAGGGATCTCTCTATTCACAAGGATTGAACACTCTTATTTAAGGGACACGAATTCTTTCCACGTAGTACTAGGCATGTTAATTTCAAAAAAAGAAAAAAAGCAGATGTTTGTAATGACAAAAAAGATGTAGCTAAGTGTTTCCATATTTGTTAAAAAAAATGTCTGAAACCTAGAATTCTTAACCCTTGTCTTAAATTGATGTTAACAAATTGTTTAGTTAATTGTTAAATGACCAAAATCCATTAATTAAATACGATAAACAGTAGCTCAGATGAGAGACGAGACTCCATAGGTAGGGTTTATGGGAAGCAAAACTCTGCTCCTCATGGTCAAGGGCGTCCTACTATGCTCCGAACAAGAATTCTATCCGCGTAAAAAAGTTGAAACACCTCATGGTATATATAGAAAAAAAAAATCAGGTAATGTAAGTTTTGCGTGCCAAAACGAAGTAACCATAATGATTCTTGATTGCATTCTTCAAATATTTTATATTTATAGTTTATATTCATTACTTAATTTTCAATTTTATGAATATATAAATTTAATCTATCATGCATAATATTGATCAACCATGAAATCCTGGAAAATCTAGGTTTCCAGGTTTTTATTTGCAGCAATTATATTAAGCATACATGATAGTTAATCAGTCCTTGGCAAGGTGTGCATCAACATCCTTGGCGACAGAAACCGCGAAGTCCAGGTACTTGGTTGGAGGAGCATCTGTAGGTTTAAATTTTTCATATTCCAAATTGATTTTAACTAAGCCCCCATTGTTCTTTGGAATTGCAGCAAATGTAATCTTATAGCTCTTGTACTGTTCCAGGATATGCCCTTCCTCTGCTATCAAACTTACTGCCTTGTTTGGCTCATCTATCTCCACCTTCTCTTTCAATTTCTCTTTCTTTCCATCTATACATATCCATGATGAATTAATAAATAAACAAGATGAAGGCTAATTATATTATAAACACGAAAATAATAGTATATTTTTTTTATTACATACTTACCTATGGTATATCATTTAAGATAATTTAACAATACATGATTACTATAATTCCTTTAAAATATATATTTTAAATGGTATAAGCTTTAACATATTTTAAAAAATATATTGTTAAAATAATTTAATAATTTAATGATTATTTTAAAATAATTATGTTGTAAAGTATCATGTAAAATATATTTTAAATACTATGGACCAATTAATAAATTATTTTAAATATTTTTTTTAAAAAAAAAACATCATTTGATATATTTTTGACACTTCTAAAGAGACGGCGACCCATAATTACATCTCTTCAAGGAGTGAAGCCTTCTTGATCGACCAAAAAAATTAGTTTTGAATTATAAAATAAATTAAGAAAATGTTTTCCATGTAAATAAGGGTAAGTTGTTTTCCTTAATTGATAACTTTTTTTTTCCATTGACTAACAATTTATTTTTCTTGACTTATTTTCTTTTAATGTTCCGAACAATGAAAAATTATAAAAAGTATTTTGTTTCAAGTTATTTTATAGAAACAACCGGAGCTTAGCGTTGATCAATATTATGAATTAAAAAAAAAAATTATATCTCAGCTTTGTTGAATGCAAGCCCTCGCAATGGTTGCTGATATAATAAGTTATTGACAGATTTTGTTGCTCCAGAAGTTAGATTTTGGAAAATGTAATCAAAAGAACAAAGAAAATTTGTATTGTGGCAATTGGTGAACAACCGAAAATGACCATATTAACCACTACGTTTCAAAACACAATTGAAGCATATAATGTATATTTCAATACCAATGATGTAATTATGTATAATGTATAGCTTTTAAAGAAATCATTTTCAGAAAAGGTCATTCCGCAGTAACCCATTACCACTCTTGTGCTTTTCTTTTTTATTTTTTATTTTTATGCCGAGATAAAGATATCTGTTGTATCATTCAATTTTGTATTTCTTCCTCAAAATGATGGAATGTGATTTGGAAGTTAGGTTCAAACGGACGACGGAAAGTAGGATTGAACCACAGAAAAAAGTTGTCTTCTCTCTTTCCTTTTCAATTCTTCTACACAAATTATTAATTTCAACACATATTATTACTTTTTAGAAATTTAAGTAATTAGAGAAAATTATTGTAAGAATTTAATATATATTATTTTACATATTAATATAAATTATTAACAAATGAAATTTAATTTTTAAGCATGCAGCCTTCATATCAACTTGATGTATTTTGGAACGCTTGTTAGAATATTTTGAAGCACTCTGTAATATCAATGGTAACGCACTTTTCCGATAATGCTAGTAATAGTGAATAAGTTGGTGTATTTTGCAGTGGCCCCCACGTCCCACTCAACTGATTCACTTGACCCCATTTCACTATATATAAATCGCACTGTTCTTTTTTGGTTTTCGAAGTTTTCTTGTTTCCACTCTAATGGCTTCTCTTTGGAGCTTTGGCATTGTTCTGGGTCTACTTCAGACTTGGTCCTTTGAAATTCTTGCTGAAAGAAACGTGGGTTTTCCTTAAATACTTGAGTTTTGTTTTGCTTCCTAATTTATTATTTGAATTTATTAAGGTTTGTTCTTGGACTTCTATGTATGCAGGTTTATATTGTTTATATGGGAGACAGACTCCATGATGAGCCTAAGCTTGTTCAGGAGTTCCACCATGAATTTCTCCCATATATTCTTGGAAGGTTACTATTCTTTCTTTTGCTTTGTGGATTATGGACATTGCCTTCTCTTTTCTTTTGGGAAAAAACAAAAAAGATCAATCACAATTTGTTTCAGCCTATTATCAGCCTTCTGTTGTCAATGAATCTCTATTAGCTTATAATTGTGTAGAGTGTATTATTACCTTGATTGTTCAACTTCCAGGTAAATAACTTAATATATACATGAATTTTTGAGATTCTAAGTTGTAACATAAGTGGATATGAATACAAAGTTATGGTGGAGGAATCAAGGTGACTGTAGTAGTTGTGAAAAAAAAAATATGGGCACTATTGCCTACAATGTAGGATTAGCAATTTTAGAACTGTCAAGTCTGAATGTATTCTTTCCCCATGTGGCCGTTAGCGTGGAAAAGTTTTCGCCTTGTTCTTGTTGAGCTTGATTCAATTTACTGTTCTCTTACAGTTAGATTTTAGCAACTTTTCAAACACCCATGGATAGCAACATCCTGTCATTTTGGATTTTGACAGTGAAGAAGCTGCAAAGGAATCAATTCTGTACAACTACAAGCATGGATTTTCAGGATTTGCAGCAGTTTTAACCAAGTCATAAGCAAAGGTTATTGCAGGTGTTATAATGTTGTCAAACTGTGAACTCATTTTCCCAATATAAATTTTAACTTGTAACTATTTCTTTTTAATGTTCTGCATAATAATGTACTGGTGCAGACTTTCCAGGAGTTGTCAGTTTAATTCGAAATAAAATTCTTAGACCTCAGACAACTAGAAGTTGGGATTTCCTGCAAGTAAATCCTTATCTTGAGAGTGGAATCCTTTCAAGGAGTCATTCGGGATTTGGGTCCATCATTGGTGTTATGGATACTGGTTGGTCGAGATGCTGTTAGATTTCTCGTTTTAATAATTTACTTGATTCTGTAATCTCTTATCTTTTTCTCTCATTTTTTAAATACTCTGGGTGTAGGTATATGGCCAGAGTCAAAAAGCTTCACAGATGAGGGCCTAGGAGAGGTGCCGTCACACTGGAAAGGGATATGTCAGGAAGGAGAAGGATTTAATCATTCTCATTGCAATAGGTTTGGCCAATTATGCTCTATTCATGCTTCAATGTCCTGGAAACTAATTTGGCATTTTGACTAGAAGAGTGTAGCAGGATACATGTTAAAACTGCAGATTCTATGCATCTTTACTTGTTTGGTGGGGATTAGAGAGTCAAAGTTTCTCATAACATAATGAATCTTTGTTTGATTTTATGGCTTACTACCTAGAGTACCTTCTAATTGTTTTATTCTTATTCTCTTATTTTCAAATCTTAGCGCAGTTGAAGTTTCTCTTTCTATAACAGGATCTTGTGCGCTATATATAGCATTAGGAAACAAATAATTATTGAATTTAACTATTCAGAATGGTGATATGAAACCAAATTCTAATATCCCATGTTGCCTAATGCATGGAAAGTATATTTAATACTGCACTGGATCCTGTTCAGTGAACCTAAAACCTAACAATTTCCAGTTACTTCTATGATACTTTGGGACAGGAAAATTATTGGTGCACGTTGGTATATCAGGGGTTATGAAGCTGAATTTGGAAAGCTAGACACAAGTGATGTGCTTGAATACTTGTCTCCTCGAGATGCTGGAGGCCATGGAACTCATACCTCATCCACTGCAGCAGGTGTTATAGTGGAAAATGCAAGTTTTATGGGACTAGCTCAAGGATTAGCAAGAGGGGGTGCTCCATCAGCTTGGCTTGCTATATATAAAGTTTTTTGGGTTACCGGTGGCTGCAGCTCTGCTGATATTCTTGCTGCATTTGATGATGCAGTCCTAGACAGTGTTGATGTGCTTTCTGTATCTCTCGGCTCAACACCTCCTCTAGCAACTTATGTCGAAGATCCAGTGGCCATAGGTTCCTTTCATGCTGTAACTAAAGGAATTTCTGTAGTTTGCTCTGCAGGGAATTGCGGTCCTTATCATCAAACTGTCATAAACACTGCTCCATGGGTTACTACTGTTGCAGCAAGTACGATTGATCGAGCTTTTCCTACAAGGATTACCTTAGGGAACAATCAAACTGTGGTGGTACTCACTATCTATATTTCTTTTCAGCCATGACTACTTTTGCTATGTTCATAGTTGCATCATATGAGCATGGAGATTGACATCTTACCACAACATGTATAGTTAATTTTCATAAAATCCTTTCTAAGTAAATGACATATCTATAACATTATGTCTCAAACACCTAGAAATAAATCTGTTCTTCTCAAACAGGGTCAGGCTCTGTACACAGGGAAGAATGCAGACAAGTTTTACTCTATTGTAAATGGAGAAGACATAGCAGCTAGAGGTGCATTTGAAGAAAGTGCAAGGTATATTTTTTGTGCCTTCTTTGAATATAAAAAATGTAGAAGATAATCTCTGACTCTTATAAGCAAATGCGCATTCTGATAGTGTTTGCTTTAACAGAAGTTGTGAAACAGGAACCTTGAATGCCACTTTAGCAAGAGGGAAAGTAATTCTATGTTTTCAATCTCGATCAGTCAGGTCAGCTACAATCGCGACAAGGACTGTCTCAGAGGTTCAGGGTGTTGGTCTTATCTTTGCACAGTTTCCCAATAAGGATGTCATTTTATGTTTTGATATCCCATGTATCCAAGCGGACTTTGCAATTGGAACATATCTTCTCACATACATGGAGTCAAGCAGGTAATTTCTACATCCAGAGAAGCAACATTGGGAATAGAACTTAACAGTATTGACCAAAAAATGTCCAGTGTTATTCATTGTCAAATCAAACATGATCTACATGCATATAATTTAATTTTCCTAAGCAATGGAATGGTATACGTATGCCTCTAATGAAACTTTTCATGAGACAGAAATCCTAGAGTCAAGTTTAGCTTCACAAAAAAGTTATTGGTCAACAGATATCCCCGGAGATTGCATTCTTCTCTTCTCAAGGACCTAGTTCCCTCTCTCCTGTTGTCTTGAAGGTACTAATTTTCTTGTGGTTTTTTTTCTGTCTTTCTGTTTAACATAATATCATTTTTTTTGCAGCCTGACATTGCTGCTCCTGGGGTCAATATCTTGGCATCTTGGTCACCTGTTGCTTCACCTCTATCTTTTGATATCACAAAAAATAAATTAACTTCACAACTTCAAATTCGAATCGGGAACATCCATGGCTTGCCCTCACATTTCTGGTATTGTAGCTCTTCTTAAAGCTACTCATCCAACATGGAGCCCTGCTGCGATCAAGTCTGCACTAGTAACAATAGGTAACAGACCAAATTTGTTTGCTCCCATAACTGGTTTGCATAGTACTAATGCTCTATCTTGTTGTGCAGCTTCTATAGAAGACGAATATGGTCAAAAAATTGTTGCTGAGGGAGATCCTCACAAGCAAGCTGATCCATTTGATTATGGAGGTGGTCATGTCAATCCTAACAAAGCCTTAGATCCTGGTCTTATATATGACATTAGCATCTCAAGTTACATCCATTTCCTTTGTTCTCTGGGCAACAATAACTCAGCAATCAGCTTAATGACTAGAACTCGTACTGTATGCCGTGAATCGATTAGCTTCCTTGTCAATCTTAATCTGCCATCTATCACCATTCCTGATATCAATGAATGATCTTGAATGAATCAAGCGAGTGAATAATATAATCTCCAAAAAAGCAGCACCTACCTACAACACGTACAAGCAAAACAACAAATATAAAAGGAAGTACCAGATCTTTATCTATGGATGATGTAAATGTAGGACCAACAACACTTGATGGTCTTCTAAAGTTTCTTCATCAAATTAATCCTTAAAATAAAAACTGATCTAAAGCGTGTAATATCTTATAGGCCCACCACAAAATTTGGAGTGTCACAATCATTTTTTTATAAATAATACTGTGATAAATGCCCAAAAATGAGTAGATATATATGTATTAACATCACTCTTAAGAACCAAAATGAAAAGTGCTGGGGTTAATTTTATGTATTTCACCATTTTTGGATTAATTGATTAATCCTAAAGTCAGACAATTGGATTGAGCTAATCAAACAATTCATTTCCATATATGTCACAAAATTAGGTGGCCAAAACATAATGAAGCAGGTATGCTAATATGTCAAATGCTTGTGAAAAAGAAACACTAAATGAGCTCAACTAATTCCTAATTAAAATATTGAAATGACTTCTGGACATTATTAATTAGATTTGCTAAAACATAGGAAGAATGCAAGAATGTAACACTCCCAGAACCATTGACTTAACCAAATCAAAAACTGAACTGATCCATTTTGGTTCAATCAGCTATTCAAAAGAGGTTTAATTTGTCGGTCTGAACCGAATTTATTATTCAATTTTATTTTCTAAAAAGTCACTGATTGAGTTTAATCGATATAGTAAAAACCAACTAAAACCGACTGGTTCAACTCAAGTCGGTTTGGTTTGTCATCAAAATCTTGGTTTATATTTTTGTCCTTGAGTAAGTTCGTTTCAAACCAAGCTAATTCACCTGTCCCATTTCACGTGTTTAAAATTTTTTTTCCACTTCATTTATCATTTTAGAAAATTAATTTCATGTATATTTTTTATTTTTTGAGTTTTCCTGATCTCTAGGTAATTTTTTTACTTCTTTTTTTATTTAAATAATATTTTTAAAAAATGAAGATAACATTTACTGCTCTTTTCGTCTACAGATAAGCGTCAAAGTTGCAAAATAACCATATTCATAAATAATTGTCACGTTTATAGATTTTAAAAATAATAATTTTTTTTCCATTTTTATCTTTGCAAATGAGAAACATTAAATGTTGTAATTTTTTAAAAAAGGTTGATGCTAAATAGTACAGCTTGAGGCAGCTCAAACGGTGGCATAAATGTATTTTTTACTTTTTAATAATTAAAAATAATAACAGAAAGGGGTGGTCACTTTACGGTTTTCAGATCTGAACCGTTGGTTCTGAACCGATAAAAATTTCAGTTGCGAGGAATCGGAACCAGAGGTCTATGGTCCAATTCTAGTTCCAACTTTTAAGGAACCGTGAGTCACGAATTTCAAGAACTGGCTGGAACAGCTTGAAATCGGTTAGAATACATGATTTTGACGGTTCGAACCGGCGGTTCCACAAGATTCCAATAATTCTTTTTTATTTTTTCAAATATTATTGTGAAATCTCCAAATTAATTTTTCTAATAACTATATAATAACTAGGTTCCAATTAATTCTTCTAAAGTTTTTAAGAGTTAGGTCTCTAATCCGTAAATAATTAAAAAAAATTACTCTGTCCGTCCCAAAAAGATAATTCACTTTCTATTTTCACACAAACTAAGAAAATAGAAATTATTATATATGTTTTAAATAACACATAAGTAATTATTATATTAGAATAATAAATAAGAATTAACGATGGTTATTAAAAATAAAATAAAATTTAATAGGGGTATAATAGACATTTTAAAAATTATGTATAATGAAAAAAAAGAAATAAATTATATTTTAAAATAAATAAAAAAAAGAAAATGAATTATCTTTTTAAAAAAGAAAGGAAGTATTTTTTTTGTTGTGGTCATCTTCGCTAACAATCAATCCCTTAACTATTCAAAGTCGTGGCCCATAGAGAAGAGGTGGGTGGAATTGGGTCAGTGCAGTAGTTATTTTATTTAACTGTTGTTCCAATTTTTTTTAATAATTATTAAGAAATAAAAATACTTTATTAAAGTACTGACTATAATATTTTATGACTTAAACCATATCTTATAATTAGACTATTCGTCCTTTTACTCTATAGAATTAATAGAGTATGCTTAATACATATTTAGTTGCTCTTTATCATTTGATTAATATTTTATTATTTTATAATTACACATTTTACGTATACTTTAATTTAATATTATATTTATTTATTTGCTCTTTAGATAGCACTTTATATATAAAATTCGTATAAAAGACTATAATATATGATAATTAAATACGAAATTGATCATTGTGATTCAATTATAGGGTAATATTAGATGAATTGAACCATAAAATTATTCATATCAACAAGCTTTAAAAAACATATATAATTATAAGATATGCTTCATTTATATCATAAGGAATAACTAAATATATAGTTAAGACATATTATTATAGTACGTATTCATTATATGAAGTACCTATATATATAAAACTTGTATAATTATACGGTATTATTTAATAAAATATTCAAAAACCAATGAGTAATTATAATAAATTATATTTCTTGAAATTTAAAAATTAAATGTAAATTTGTAACACGCATACATATTAATTATTAGAATTTAAAATACATAACATCATTTATTGTAATAACTACAAGTCTCTATTACGATTCACCGTTGAATATTCACTCGAATCCGATTCAAATAGAGTGAGTAGAATCGGATTTGAGCGAGTAAAATTCACTCTATTTTAAAAAAAAATTAATTCAATCGAAATTCTATCCTATTATGAGATAGGTGTGTGATATTTTGACTCGGCAAAACAATTCTAAAATGGCGGATAGAGCAAGATTTCTAGCGAGTTTCTAGAATGGTAGATTGACTAAGGTAGTAGAATGTGAGACGCAATGAATTAGATCATATATCGAAAAGGAAAAACGAATCATCAAATATATCTTTTGGTGGAATGGCTAAAAAGTTGGAAGAACTCTAGGATTTGCATGATCGCTTGACAGAAATTATAGTATTGGTGACTTCTTGGTAAATTTTTCATTTTATCAGCGGGATAAAATTATACGGGTCTTATCGATCTAATATGAAATAGAACCGATTTGATCTAAAGTCGATAATTTCTCTAGTGATTGAAATCAGGATGTGATAAGGTGCATATTTAATATGGCAGGGGTGTCTACAAATATTAAAAATTTTAATTTGGCCCATACAGGAGGAGCCTTGTCATCCCAAGCACGTTGTTTATGCAGAATTAAGGAATTATCAAACACGCAGGTATACTAGTGACTACGACAGCTGCGATTAACGTTAAAAAGCAATAAAAATGAAAAATGAAAGAAATGAGTGTCGTTTCGCCAATCCCACCCACACGACTTCTTTACAACGGCTTCCAATGCATACGTTTATCGAGAGTCACTCGCGCACCCAAAAGTAGGAAATTTTGTTGGTGCACCATTACTATTTGCACTATATATATGTGTTTCTTTCGTCAGTGGTCGGCTGCGTTTTTGCTTGTGTGAGCAAGAAAATAGGTGGATGATTGTGACTGCTCTTTGCCTCTCAAATTTCAAGTTGCAACAACTGGACCTTAGCTCGTGACAAGTGTTAGTTAGTTCATTTTAAAATGATTATTGGTTTTATGAACAACAATAATCATTCAATATGCTGATTACTCCACTGTCCTGAAATATAGGTCAATATAAATGTTACTATATTTGTTACTTTTTTTTAAATTTAAATATTCCTATGTTTATGAAATTGTTTTTTTTTTTTAAATAGTCTTCAAAAAATTAATTATAATTAGTAGGAGGATCAGAGAACACCACATTAAATAGATGAATAGCGCATATTTGGAGACAGGATAAGGTGAATTTTATAAGTACTTTACTGACTAGATAATCTTAAATCAAGGGTTTGATCCAAAAAATTACTGGAATAGTATCCAAATCATGATTATGCAAAAGAGCCGTCGTTTTTTGAAAATTCTCACCCTCTCCTTACCCGAACAGAAACGACACAACTAAAATTGAAAAGAAAAGTAAAACGGCAAAAGCGTGTATAATTGACTCATGGTCCATATTGGCCAACTTTTAGCCAATTTTTAACGCGCTTAGACTTTTTGGCCGGAAATTTGATTTTCCCCACCCGTAGCAAAAATCAGCAAACAACAGCAAAATTACCAATTCGAGTTCCACTTGCCAATGGCGCGCGTGATGTTATTCCATAACGCGAACCGTTGGATTGATCAATGTAAAATGATATGGTCCGTTGTGTTGTTTAAGCGGTTATGGTTGCTAACTTTCGTCGATAACTAGCTAGAATGGCGGCACAATTAACGCGGCAAAGTAAACTAATTTGGTAAATAGATGGAAAGAGAAGGGCGATTGGGAAATTATAAAAAGAAAAAAAACCCGAATCAGTGGAGGATTCGAGGATAGTTCGTTATTGCTTTTTCTTTTGAATTGTCGCGGCGCCATTTGCAGGAATTGGGGAATTTGGGCAGGCTTATCCTTTGTTTGTTTTGTAATTTGGTTATTACTAGTAATAAATAATACCACTCTTCCACTTTAATAATAACATTTATCCTCCTATCAAATTAAAAAAAATAATTAAAATCTCATTAATTTTAAAAAATATAAAATAAAATATATAAATTGTCCTTCATAAATTTAAAAATTCTTCATTTAATTTTATTACAAAACACCTAATAAATATAGATAAAATTAAAAAAAAATAATTAATAAACTTTCTAAATGAACATTTAAATTAAACAAGATAAAATATCTATTTGCTGTTGTCAAAGTAGAACGAAGAGAGTAATATACTCTCATATTACATTAAATTTGATCAATTTATTAACTTAATTAATATTTATTTAATTAAAAAATTTAGTGAGTATGCGTGCACATGTGTGTGCATATATATATATATATATTAAGAGAAAAATAGGCACTTATTCGTTAAGTAAATTTCTATATTTTATAATCACAGCCGAGACACTAAAAAAAATTTTTATTTCAAACATGAAAACGAGCATAGTCATTTGCAACCCGAGCAAGAGCATGGGCTGCATAATTGACTTGCTTTCTAATCCAAGCAATACTAACATTGTTGCATAGAGAACATGGTGCAAATATTTAGATAAGAATAAAATAAAATAAAATAATTAATATTATTTTGAAATTACAGGTATGAACTATATAAAATAAAAAAATAAAAATAATCAAATTTAAGTTTATCGACCGAGTAATATATTTTATTACTAGTTAAAAGAAATTTAGTATAATGTTTTAAAGATAAATTTTTATGAATTAATTATAATATTTATATAGTTGTTTAAAATTGAATAATTTTAATTGGAGACTTGAAGGCGAGTGAGATATTTAAAGCTTAATATAATTGGGATAATTACTATTTGCTTTTTTTTTTTTTTGAATATTGAAAAAGAAGAAAAAGCAACTAATAATTCTTGATAAAAAAAAAAAAAAAAAAAAGAAGAAGAAGCTAACTACTAATGATCTTTTGTTGCCCAGTTGGATCCCAATGTGGATTTGTGGAATCCATCGTATTATTATGGTAAAAATTCTAATTCTGCTTTCTGGAAACTGTGGATTCGGTTCATATCAGTCCAAAACCAACATAAAACCAAACTATCAATATTTGAAGACCATGGAATTGTCAGCTCTTAACTTGACCAAACCAAAAACTCACAAATCTCTCTCTTCCCAACTATATAAAGAATATTTATTATTATTATTTTTTAACAAAGAAAAAGAAAATATAAATAAATAAACAGAAAGGGAAAAAAAAGAAAGGAGAGAGAGATAAAGATAAGCCTAAGCCATTAACTCTGCACCTGTTTCGCCCAGGAACAAGCCTTCATTTCAGTGTCTCAACTAACTTTACACCTATTCCTCTTCAGTTTTCTCCTTCCTTTCTTTTCTCTTCTTCTCCTTCTTTTATCAGGTAATTAATTATCCATTAAAATTTTTTTAAAAAATAAGGAATTTTTGTCTATTTTGTGCTTTTCCTGTATTTTTTTATGTTAATTTTGGTTTTTTAATTTCAATTTTATAGATTAATGGAGTACTGCATGGTGGCAAGAGCTTTGAAGCCAAGTTTACGCAGAGAATTGGCTTCCAAATCAACGCAACAAGCCTTTTTTGAAGATTTTTTGTGTTCGAATTCTAATAACGGTGTCGTTTCGTGCGAAGATTTCTCTGTTGATTGTTTTTTTGACTTCTCTAATGGTGAATTTAAAGAAAGTTATATTCAAGAGTTAGAAGAAGAAGAGGAAGGAGATGAAGAAGAGAAAGATTCTGTTTCTGTTTCTTCTCAAGAACGTGTAGATGATGATAATAATTCTAACTTCAGCAATTTTTCTGATTCATTCCTTACCAGTCAGCCTGTAAGTTCATGAAAAATCAAATTATTTCTCATTTTTTTAATTATTTAAAAATATGAAAATTCATGTTTGAACTCATTTATTTATTTAGGTTGAAGAATTGGCTGAGCTAGAATGGGTTTCTCAAATTGTTGATGATTCTTCATCAGAATTTCCACTTCTATACCCTTTGGAGACAGAAATCCATAACCATGTAATGAACCGGTTTCAGCAACCTCAACCACAACCCGAACCGGTTTATTCTAAACCTTCATGTCTTTTCCCTTCTAAAATCCCGGCCAAAGCAAGGTCTAAACGGTCCAGAGTAACCGGTCGCACCTGGTCTGGGTCCTGTATCACAGACTCATCTTCCTCTTTATCTTCTTCTTCTTCTTCCACAACATCTTCAGTGGCTTCAACGCCTTTTGTTTTTACAAGCTCGGTTCCAACCATCGACTCGTTTCCAACTGAACCGCTAATGAAAAAACCAAAGAAAAAACCGGTGGTTCAAGCCGTAGGTTTGACTAATTCGACTCAGTTCCAACGGCGGTGCAGTCATTGCCTCGTTCAGAAAACACCTCAGTGGAGAACCGGTCCGCTAGGGGCGAAGACCCTATGTAACGCGTGTGGGGTCCGATATAAGTCGGGTCGGCTTTTTCCAGAGTATAGACCGGCTTGTAGCCCGACATTTTCAGAGGATGTTCACTCCAACAGTCACCGGAAAGTGCTAGAAATTAGGAAGAGAAAGGAAATAACCGGACAGGATTCCGGGTTGAACCAGATGGTTCATAGTTTTTGAAGGGCTTAGTTGGTCAAGGGTCTGTTTGCAGGTTGCAGGCATTGTAACGGATAATTAATTATAGGGTTTAGGTAATTTTCTAATTAGGGGGGAGGGTTTTGTTTGTACTATTTTATTTTTCATTTAGGTTTTTGTAGTTTTTTTTAGCCTGTTAATTAGTTTTTTTTTTTTTTTTTTTTTTTTTTTTTTTTTTTTTTTTTTTTTAATTTTTTTAATTTTTTAATTTAAATTTAATTTTTTAAAATTTAATTTCTATTAAAATTAAAAAAAATTTACAAACCACATAAAAAATAATATATTAATAATTTTTAATTAACTTTAAAATTTTAAAAAATTACACCCTAAAAAAAAAAAAAAAAAAAAAAAAAAA